>CM069910.1:25933603-26016876 GCA_036172215.1 Camellia granthamiana | reverse complement strand
GAATATAGAAAATCATTTCATGTACACCATAAATATATTCACGAATGATATATACTTATTAATCATATAGGTCAAAAGAGAGTTTTGAGGTTGATCAAAAAAAAAGAGAGTTTTGAGCAGTTAAGAAAGCATATAGAATCAATTTCAATTTTTCTCAAACATAAAATGCTGTTTGTGTGAATGGAAAATTATTCCTTGCAATGTATATATACTTCAAAATATACTATTTTATGTATATGTTACAGAGAGAGAGAGAGAGAGACAGAGAGAGAGAGAGAGAGAGAGTTTTAGGTTGTGAAGGCAAGCATCAATTGGTACATATATACAGTGGTCCAATATTGAAGTAGCTAGCTAGGGGCAAATTGACGTGCCATCCACGCCACTTTTCCATTCTCACCTTTCCTTAACATTCCATGTCAACTTCAAAATATTCAAGTTTCATAAAATTAAAATTAAAAAAAAAAAAAATTTGTGTTTTAATAGTCTCTTTATGCTAAGGGTGTATAAATTTTTTTTTACATCCATATCATTTTGTATGAATTTTTTATATACAAAATTTGTTTATATAACATTACTCTTGTCAAATTTGATAGGACGGTTTCTCTCTATTTCTTTTGTCGAGTGGTGTACAAGTGGCATTTCTTTCCGACATTATGCAAGAAAATAATTATAACAAAAAAAATAATACACATTTTTTGTAACATTAAAGCAATGATGTGAAATTATAGGATTGACTAATGCAAGGGGTCAAATTATGTGCATAGCGTTATCAAAATGACAAATCCACTAGAGATTGAGATTGTTGCTATTAGATTTTTGAGTGTATAATAATATTATCATTTATTTTTCTAACAATTTAAGCTTTATGATGAACATAAGAATTATTGTCTATTCTAATACTGTGTTAAATTGTTGGCCACTAACTCATTAACTCTTACTGAAGTAATTTTTATTATTTATATCATTAACAATAAATATTAAAGCCCTCATTTCTCTAAGAATTTAAGCTTCGAGATGAGTCATGCTCCAAGGCCCAAAATTTACTTATATACCCAAAACAGAACAAGGTGAGAGATGGCCATTTTGATTGCTTAAAATAATAGTGCCTTTCATTTAGGGGTCCCCTACCCTATTACCAGCCATATGTCTAAGCTCATATGGGTTGCTTTCATTCAACTCATGTCTTATTATTATTATGATTATTATTTTGTCATTGTCATTGGCATGCGAGACAAACAAAAATTGTGCAAAACAAACAAGTCAATGGCATAAAAAAGTGCTTAAACACCCTTCTATGATGGAGTTGTTGTGGTTCTTTATTGTATTATATTTTTATTAATCATGAACTTTTTTGTCATTTGGAGAGACATGGTTGAACTAAACAAAATTATCTTAGGGTTTCCTCATGTCAAAGGGGAATGAATAATCCCGCCTCATAAAACACAAAACTATATGTAATTATTTATATTATTTTCAGTTAAAGCAAACACTTTTTGTTTTTTAAAAATTTAAACCCTAGTCCATCACTAATATAATGGAAAAGATTAGTGGCCATCAATCATAATCTATAAATATTCTGAAGCGTGGAACATCGCTATTTGTCAGCCAACTTACACTTTTTAACATTAATTTTGCTTTCTAACAACTAACTATATCTTAACAATTTTAATTAGTCCAGTCTAGTTATAGTTAAAGTAATTAGATGATGATAATGATGATAAGATTAACAACATTGAATGATAATGATGATAAGATTAATAACATTAATAAACATGTTTTGTTTAAAATAAACCCTAAAAGTGCATTTGTTCATAGTTATAAATTAGATCATATTTGTGGAGGTCATGATATTGGTGCTCATGAGGAAATGGGCAAGTACAACTTAGTTTTCACAGGACAAGATAAGATTTTCTAATCAATCTTCATAGAGAGTTTGCTGCTTGTCTACGAATATGTATGACAATGTATATATATGTGTGTGTATGTGCATACATAAGCATATATGCATGATGTAAATGACCATAAAGAATTAGGCAAATGGGCCTTCTTATTGAAGTCATGTATAGTTTACAAAATGGTATGAGCATATACATAAGGTGATTTACATGGTTTCCATTATGTTCATGTAGAGGATGATGATGATGATGATAACTAATGGTGAGAATCAATTTGGCTTAGAGCTTATAATGGTTGTTATAATTTGCTATATTATAGTTGTCCTAGCCCAAAAAAAAAAAAAAAAAAAAAAAAAAACACCCTCTCTCCAACAGCCTGCCCAAAAATGCACTGTAAAAATCTTGTATCAAATTTGACACAAAAATTTGACAATGTCGTTTGTGCTAGTTCAACTCACCCAAGAGAGAGTTTTGCATAAGTGGCTTGGACGTGAGACATCCATTGGGCAAAAACCCATGCACCCCTACTTTATTAGACCCGTCTATCTGGCTCCCTTGTAGGTGTATGGGCTTCTTTGGTCACAGGAAAGGAGGATTGCTATGGTTGGTCGCCCCCTCCTACCCTTTTTTATTAGGCAAAAAAATATTACACCATTAGAATAATATTGCTAAAGATGTCATTGTAATACTTTGGTTTCGCTTGGAATGTGGGTTGACTTTTTAATTTTTTGACTATTTTAGCCTAGGCTAAAAAGTCTCATTTGGGATGAGTTTTTTAGTTTTTTTGACTTTTGTGAGAGAAAAAAATAAAATGATTATGGTTTAAATGTGACATTTTATCTTATTAGTTTTTTAATCTATTTTGTTATTTTGTGACTATTTTAGCCCAAAAATTGGAATGCCAAACGAAGGCTTTAGCATGTAAATTAAAGCTATGGTATTGCCATTTTGACAATAACCACTAGAGTCCCTCTAATGGAGGAATGTTAGACAAAAAAACTAATGTAAAGGTAGATTCTCTTCCTATTCAAGCTATGTAATGAGGTAGAAAGTAGGGTTGAGCTAGTGGTGTAAAACAAAAGCAAGAATAATTTGAACTAGAAGGATTCCATTTTGATGCAATTACTTTCAACTTTTGGGTTTTTCTTATGTTACTTTATGTGGGTCACATTAGAATATTTATGAATTTTTAGGCAGCTAAATCTGGATTTGGAGAGAAGGTTGTAAAAATGGGGTTGGTGTGGAGGCACTAGCAAACTTCCTAGTGAAAAAAGGTTAAAGGCACCCTAAAATAATAGTGGGCAAAAACAAAGCAGATGTGGAAGTTATTAGTCTAAAGCTAGAAGTGGTTGCAACAAATACAAACCTATAGTATTTTATAGTCAGCTTATGCTGCTGAAAAAAAAAAAGGTATTTGTTAATTGATAATGTTATGGAGCTTTAACCAAAAGGCTTTGTGGGTAGTTGTGAAAGTTGAGAAGCCAACGTCTCAGAAATTAGTAGACTGATGACAAGTTTCTCTCTCACTTTCTCTCTCATATGTGTATAAATATATTTTTTTTCATATATTAGAGGTCGTAGTTTGGGGATAAGATAATCTTTCTTATGACAAGGCTTGAACTTTTGACCTCATAACTATTACAAGATTTCTGATCAAACTTGCGAATTTATTTCTTTATCAAAAACTTCAAATGGAGATGGATATGTTATTTGTGCATTGTATGCCAGTTGTGTACATACAGAGTAAACCATGATATTGTTTAGGCCATTAGTTGACATCTCCATAGTGCTATAACCTCCAAGTCAAAGAACAACTGCTTGAGTTTGCAATACCAGCCATCAGTTGAAGTCTTTAGTTAATGATTACCATAACGTTATTCACCATTGAAAGTGTTAGATCATCAATTGCCCTTAAGTGGGTACAAGAAATATGCCGTTTGTCATGACTAGTATATTTTTTATTAGGGTAAATTATATAAATAGTTCCTATAATTTATACAATGTGTCAATTTGTTTCTTATTTTTTCAATTTGTTCGATTTGCCATTTAATTTAACGGATTGTCATTTTAATCTAATAAATAACAGTTGTTAAGTTTGGTGGACAAAAAGTTAAATTATGTGTCAATTTGGTCCCTGTCAAAATTGAGCAAATTAAAAACAATTGGGAACAAATTAATACGTTGTGTAAAGTACAGGGATCCAATTGACACATTGTATAGACTTTCCGCCTATCAAACTTAACAACCGTTATTTATTGGACTAAAATGACACAATCTGTTAATTAAAAGGAGCAAAATTAAGCAAATTAAAATAATAAAGACCAAATTAACATATTGTATAAACTATAGAATCATTTGCATAATTTACCCTTTTTATTATTATTTATTGGCAAAGTAACATTTTACTAAAGGGAGACTAGACATGACTAGTTATTTACATATGGATAGTCATCCATTGGGAACTTGAATAAATGTCAACATGCATGCACGCGCATAAATGTACTCACATACAAATAAGAGAAATTCAGATCTTTTGTAATTAAATTAATAAGTTATTTGTAAAGTAAATTTCGTATTGGTTCATGTGGATACACTTCAATTGCGAAATATGTGCACAAATTAATCCAAGCACTCAGTTATCAACCAAAAAAAAAAAAAAAATCTCACATAAAACGTAGATGCACACTAACTCAATAAAATATTTAATTAACTTCAGAAAATTGATGGAGGGAAATAAGATAAAAATAACTAAGTGAGGAAGCTGGCCAACCAAGAAAATTCCTTATCAATATCAGTTGGTGAAACTGGGAAATAATGAAAGAGAATTAAAACAAGGCTTAAGCTCATCTTCATCATCATCACAATGGTATTGAGACTGCACAGATGATTTGTTCTTTACTGCTTGGTCAAGCAGAATCCACATGTGTGCTGCCTCATTTTCAATTCCAAAAGGCAGTGGTGATGTGTTACCAGAAGCAATTTATTGTGGTCTATTTTGTTGTGTTTTGAGGCCTAAAACACAAGGAATAAAGAAGTGTATGTTTGACAAGGAAACAAAAGCAGAATAAAAAAAAAAAAAAAAGCGACTTTGAGAAACATGGCCTCATATGCTTGCTTTCTAATCTTCAAAACAGCCAGGTTAAATAAGAGAGGCATATTAGCCAGTACCATACCATGTGCTACCTCTATAAAATAACAATCCAAAAACAACAGCAAGGTTGGAAGAACTTGGTCATATAATACATATATAGAATAACTTAACTCTGACAAAGTGGAATAAAGACTCTTTACTCTAGACTCTTCGCTCTTGGGAATCTCTCTCTGTCTCTCTCTCTCTCTCTCTCTCTCTCTCTCTCTCACACACACACACACACCTTCTTTTGAAAGTATTTCCTAGAAAAACATATGAGTTGTTTTGAACCAAGAGAGCTAGCTTGAGATGACTGCAAGCAAACGATGACTACTAATAATGGGATCCTAATCATTTGGTTGGGCCTCAAACTGTGAGGTGGATGTGGCCCGTAGAGTCGCCTTCACTTTTGGTAAGAATATAAATAATGCAGTTATTATTTTTTTAAGAACTTCATTTTTTAGATGAGATGGTATTAAAAAAAAAAAAAAAAAATGTGTTTGAATTTGATTGTCAATTCGATAATTAAAATATTTGTATGTATTTGATTGATTAGGAAGGAGAATTTAATCACATGTAAAAAAGCATATTGAGAATATAAATAATAAAATTATTTCTCATTGATGATCAACAATTCAATAACTTTTCACATTTCCTTGTTTGAACTAATGAGTTGGGAAAATGTCACCAAACCCATCATAAAAGAAGTAATTATTCAGTAGTTTTGAAACGCAAATACCATGTAGCATTACTTACGTAGTGTTCCAAACAAATTTGGTAACGAAAATTTTACTTAGTGGGATATCTTAACTCATAATTGTTAGGTAATTGTTTAAATCTCAGATTGAGATACCAAAAAAAATCTTATTTAACAGTTGTAATTTTGCATCAACCAAAAATACTACATAAACAATAATATTGCATAGAACTTGTTTGAGAAATTTTTAGTGATTTCTTTTTTAAAAAAAAAAAAAAAACCTTTTTAAAGGCGTGCAAAAAAATTAGAAAAAATACTTTAACAATTTATAATAACTTTTTAATTTTTTAATTAAAATGTTTAATCCCCAAATATATATAACACCTAGAGTATCCAATAATTTTCCTCCCAAAAAGTACTTAGAGCTGCAAGAAGAAAAGCCAAATAAGGCATTACTGTGTTCATGGCCTTGGAGGGTGGGGGCTTTTCTTTATACTTGATCTAGAAAAGACAGCAATGATTTTCTCATCCTTATGGAACAAATTTTTATTCTTTTTAGAAAAAGAGAGTCAAGCCCTGTTTCTAATAATAAAGTTGATGATAATGTTTTTTTTAGATAGTAAGTTGATGACAATGTTGATAGTTAAGCTTTGCTAATTACAATAATGGGGTCTTTCCATCTGATTACCTGTAAATCAGGACCAATGATTAGATGGACCACATCTTTGTCTTAAGATACAGAAATCTCTTAGTAATTATTAATTGTCATGTTAATTTTGGATCAAATTGACATATTCAAAAGGTTTATGCAAGTGTATTTAATCCTGACAAATATCACTTAATTTTTTTTTGTTGTTTCTCTACAACCAATTTTCCTAAGATGAATGATGGCATTAGTACTTAAAGAAAAGGGACCTATCTCCTATTAACAAGTCTGATCATCATATTAAATTCAATTAGGAAATAGGAAAGTAAAAAGGGCAAAAGAATATGTGGGACTTTGAGAAACTCACATGATCATTAATAAAACTAAATTAAAATAAAATAAAAAACAGAGAAAAAAAAGTAGCACCACATAATGCGATCAAAGTAGAGCAAAGATTTTGAGGTTCTTGTGGTCACTGTCCTGCGAAGAATATTCACCCAACTTTTGCATACAAGGGATGACCTGTCAGTTTCTGATTGGTTAATTAGTGACAGAGCATGAGAGGATGGGAAGCACGAATGAGTGGAATAGTTGAAGCCTTGAAGGTGATGATGAAAACAAGTAGATCTGACTCAGGTCTTGTGAACACAAAGTAGGTCTTTTTAAATTTTTAAATGAAACTTGAATCATACCTCTCTCTCTCAGCCTCTCATCTCCTAATATATAAAAGCTTCATTTGTGTCATTTCATTTCTATCTCTCTTTTCTCTCTAATTCTTCTTCACCCTTGGCATGGAAAATCAGTTTCTCAAGATGGAAACTTTCCTTCAAAGTGAATCGCCATTGTATTTTCATGGAATGGGATCATCAAGCCTTTTTGCTGATGTCAATGTTTGGGGATCAGCCGATGAGCCTGTTTGTCGTGGTGGTGGTGGTGGCAGTAGTCTTAAATCATCGTCACCGTCCTCACCCGATAGATTGTTTTCGAGTCCAGAGTCAAATTCTTCAGCAGAAGATTTTGCAGCCACTTTGAGTACTACTGTCAACCAATCGCACCCATTCATGGGTGGATTGGATATTGTTGACTCAAATGGAGCTTCTGGTTCAAATCCAAAAGACACCTACATTCCTGTAAACTTCTTGAAATCTTTCCCCGAGCTGAGCTATGCTCAAATACCTGAACCATCTTCACCCTCTTCACCATCATCAACCGCGTCAAAATACCCAAAACTTGGTTTGTTTTTGCAGGAACCAGCCATCTTGGACATATCAGCAAGAGCCACAAAATCACTTGGGAAGAGCCAAAATTGTGAGCCCATGTCATCTTCACCAAGCCCCTCATTTTCCATGCCCCACCTTGGCAATGAATGGCTCAAGATCAATCACAACTTGTCAAATTTCACTTCAAAAGGGTTCAGTGACTACTGGCTGAGCACCACCAAGACTCAGCCCATGAAGCACACTGGAAGAAAATTGCTGCAGCCACATCACTACCACCAAAAGGCAGGCCTGTCACCACCACCACCATCATCATCATCCCAAGGAAAGGTGTTTAGAGGGGTGAGACAAAGGCATTGGGGAAAATGGGTTGCTGAGATTAGGCTACCAAGAAATAGAACAAGGGTTTGGCTTGGGACTTTCGACACTGCAGAGGAAGCTGCTTTTGCATATGACACAGCGGCGTACATTTTAAGGGGAGACTATGCACATTTGAACTTTCCAGAGCTAAAAAATCAACTCAAGGCCAATTCTGCTAATGGTGCAACCGCTGCGCTTCTTGAAGCCAAATTACAAGCAATAAATGCTAATAAGAAGGGCACAGATCTTCATCCACAACCAACATCACCAAATAAAGACTTGGTTGAGAGCTCAAGAGTAATCAAAGGTTTAAATCAGAACACAACAAGAAGAGAGTGGCAATTTGAGTTGGAAAGTAAGGTTGGATCTGAGAATATGATTGAGAATAGAAAGACTCATCAAGAAGTGTTGTCAGATGTTGATGCTGTTCAACTAAGTAGAATGCCTTCCTTGGACATGGACATGATCTGGGATGCACTGCTAGTATCTGATTCATGATCATATATATACATACATATAGATCTTCATGTGGGTATGATTACTCCGATCTTTATGGCACAAAATCAAGCTAAATGTTTAAATTTCTTAGTTTGTTCTTTCTCTAATAATGACCATAGTTTAGAACTCTTGCAATCTTTTGATTCATAATATTTTATTTTATTTTTTATCACCGATTTCATAATGATATTTGATTAAATGATGTGTTTCATGCCAATTTTGTGTTTCTTTTCATTTTTTTTTTTTTTTTTTTGGGTTGATAATTTAGTGTCTAATCAGAATTTGTTAATGTATACGACTTTTTTATCATTGGGAGAATAATTAATGAATCATTTTTGTATCTCTGAATTACAATAATGAGTGTTTTGTCTTAAAATTACATGATCACATATGACCACATCATTATTAAAATAGTAAATAAATAAATAAATAAAAATTAAAAAGAGAACCCCAAACATAAAAAAATGAAATATTTTTGAATGGAATATTTTTGAACTTTGTTTAACATTCCAAGTTGTCAATGGAAATTGGAAGATCCAAACTTTTCTTGTAGTTGTAGCTGCCAAATTTTAGAATGTGCTTCATGGGCCCTCTTCATATAAGTCAAACGACGTTGGGCCACAAAAGTATATTAAGTGCTTGGGTCATTGTGGGCCCATAATTGGAGGGAATGAACATTACGGTGTATCCACACATAGCATACATCTTATCATTGAATAAGAATCATGACCCAAAAAAAAAAAAATTAAAGAAAAAGAATCATTGTACCATAATTTGTGGGAATTTATTCTACTTGTCGAGTTATATGAATATAGACAAGGTGCCAAGTCAAAAGACTAGGCTAACAATGAGAATGAAAAAAATGTTTTGGAAATTCTCAAATAAATGGTGAATAGAGAAAGTAATCTCAATTTGGTAAGTTCTTTAAAATTTCAACATAAACAAATTATATATATATATATAAAATAAATATAAAAAATAAAGGTAGGAGTCCTAACAAAATGTGCTTCAAAGTTTGAGCTCCTTGGTTGTCAAAAAAACAAAAGAAGTTGAGCTTCCTCACTTTTAAAATTTTGACAAATTAGATTCACATTCAATTGTGTTATATATATTTTTAAACTATTTGCTTCTCTCCTACCAGCACCACCTATCCTTTTTTCTTTTTTTGGGGAGGTTGTAGGGTTGTCCAGGCCAGGTTAGGCACATCTCAACTAATTTCCTTCCCAATCCAGTTAAAAGGCAGGTTATTTACGTCGGGACTAGGAAATTCACAAGAAATTTCTTTTTTGTTGCCTGGACTCAACAGTTGAACCCTGAATAATTGTGTAGGAAGTATACTCGCCAACTATTCAAGACAATGCTCAAGGTTAGCACCACCTATCTCACTGTTGTGAAATGTGCTCTGTGCAAGTGAAACTACCTAATCCAACCACATTTTCTTAAAAAAGAAGAAGATATGATTTCAGAAATAGATCGTCTTTTTTTTATACAAATATAAGCTGGTCATATAGTTATTAATATTGGATCAATTTGATTTTTTTACATAAATGATTTACTTGACAAGTTTTATAAATTAAACGATTCCAATTATCAAAATAAGCCTCCTTTCTAAATAAAAATTTAAAAAAAAAAAAATGTGCCTGAGATAAATCTATAGACAAAAATGGTTGACCCTCCCATTGCCGGGAGACAAGCTTGATTCTCAATTTTAACAAGAAGTTTATTACTCAAAATAAATAAAATAAAATACAACAAAACAAAGAAGTTTATTAAACTAAACTATGTCATACCACTATTTGAAAGGACTATTTTACATCCATCACTATCGGTGATTAGTATAATCAAATAATATATTGGGCTTAGTGGGTAGTTTATAAAGTAAAAGTCCAACAGTATTTAAATACTTTTCTTTGTTATCAATCAACTAGAATGTCTTATTATTAGTCACCCATGTGTTTTTTTTTTTTTTTCTTGGTGCGTGTGTTGATCGATTAAAGAGGTCTAGGGACACAAACCAGAAACCATATTTGAAGAGGGGGCTTGCGCCAAACAGAAGCTTAGTAAACTATTTAATTGAAATTTCCTTGCAAATAAATCAAGAGTCAGTTTTGCTCATAATCTATAAAGTCCATATAGGATTTGCTTTATATTTCTGAACAAGAAAGTATACTGAAATTTTTGTTTACATCACAGTCCAGTCCAGTAACATCATATGAAATTACTTTTCGGAATGCTATAAATCAAGTACATAATAGAAAATTTTACGCAATGATATGTTAATTTATCTTTGTTAAGTAATTAGAAGATAAATGACGACCTACTTCATATTTGTTACAATTTTTTATTAATCAAGAGTACACAATAACACATAATATTTCGAGATTAGGAAATATCTACTAATTTTCTCATAGCAAATCCGATGAGTAAAATGAAGTTTAGATAGATGGGGACCTTGAAGTTGCTATATGGTTAGTGGTTGACTGGTTACTTTCCTAATTAGAATACAAGTTGTACTATTGAAATTGTACCTAGGCCTGTGAGGATCGTAGGGCTATGGGAGTTGGTGTTGTTATCAGCAACTGTAGGGGTGAGGTGATTGAGTCAATGTCGATGCCACTACCTAGCTTGGTTGATGTGGATAGCATGGAAGCATTAGCATTGTATTATGCTACTGTGGTTGCTACACATTTGGGGCTTCGTCGAGTTTGGTTTGAGGGGGATTCACTTAATGTGGTTCGAGCTGTGTATTCAAATGAATGTTGCTTGGCTGGGTCTGGTCACATTGTTCATGTTATCAGAGAGTTGTTTAGGCAATTTGATGATCAACTTGTCCAGCATATTAAGCAATAGGTACGCGTACGGGCAATTTTTGCTTGGCTGGGTGTTCGTGGATCGATTTTTGACGGTTTGATTTGCGATTTGAACCCGTTTGCATGTCTGTGATTTAGAGAAAATTGAACATGCAACCGCCCACAATGTGGGTTACGGTTTTTGCAGATAAGGTTCACAGATGTACGAGCAGTTTGCGGATTGAACTTTTTCTTTTAAAAACTTATTTTTTGGCTTGGTTTTTTCCATTTGTTAAATATTTTTGATTGCGGGAGATTCAACCCTATCCTTCATTAAAATTGGATTGCCAAAAAATTAGAATGAAAGTTAAATAGAAACTAACATTAAAAAAAAAAAAATATCACGTAACTAGATTTGCAAAAAAATGAAAAAAAAAATAGATTGAATAATAAGTATTTTAAATAAGACAATGTGTGATATTATTATAATGTTGTAATGTTAGAACTTATAGGTTTGATAATCAGATTAAAGTGAGTGAGAGAAGAGAAGATTATGGTTACACATTTACAAAACTTAGAAAAAAAAATCTTATGGTCCAGACTTTTGAAAAAATAATTGTATACAGATGCAAACGGATGAGTACGAGTGCGAGTAAAACCTGCGACTCGTCCGCAACTCGCAAAATAGGAAAATCTTAAATTGCATCCAACCCTAGCAATCTTGCGAAACTGCCCAAATAGACACGAGCAGTTCGAATTAGGCGATTTTCGCAAGTTGAATAATCCTATACTCAACCCTAACGACTGGGTAACGCGATTGCACATTGTCTTGCACGAATGGCAATTGATCTTGATAAGACTGTAGTCTGGATAGTGGAAGTTCCTCTTTCCCATGCACAACTTGTGTCGTCTGAGGCCTCTAGCTTTCATTTGTAATTTCTTTCTTTCGGCCTTTTTCTGTCTAAAACAAAAAGACTAATAACTACCCATTTTGAAGACCATGAATGATGGTCCAGTGGCCTTGAACGGACCCGTAGCCTTATCACAATAACCTAATTAACACAACATCTTATCTTTGGAACCAAAAAAAAAAAAAGATGACCGAGGATTTATGGAGAGAAATTTTTTTAAGAAAATATTGAAAAAAATAAATGAAATAGAAGTTAAATTTTTTTACTATTTTTGTTTTTCTTTTCTCCCCGGTAATTCTTTTCTCCCCAGTAATCCAAATATGAAGTTTTGTACTATTGGGCTTTCGCACTGGGTCATAAAAAATAAAAAAGCACAAAAAATCTGGTAACCAAAATGATCACTCTGCGGCCCAAAAACCTACTAAAAAGTTGAACCAAGCGATAGTTTAATAATACCAAAAGGCCCACATATGATACAAAAAAGCCTCTTGACTCATCGAGCCCAAGAAGAATTTAAATTTCGATACCAGATCCCTTTAATTAATTAAATTTTAAATTTTAAAAAATAAATCTAAACCATGACTTATTTCACATAAAATTCACCATTAAAATAAGAGTAATGTTACATTTACTTAAAATCTTACTTAAATTTTAATCTTATCTACTGTTAAAATGTTAATCCACTTCATATCGTGTGGGGATATATTTTCTGAGTACCAACACGTGGCAAGGTGACGCCGACGTGTCAGCCGAGGTGCCACGTGTCCTGATCGTTATGCCGAGGTGATTTCGGTTAAGCCGAGGTTACCTCCGAAGATATCGGAATCCGAGATAAGTGGATAGGGGACAAGAGTCCTAGATGATGAAGGGTTCTAGTCTAGATAGAGATAAAGCTCTTAGAGAGTTTATCCCAATCTAGCTAGGAATCCAAGATAAGCATGATGAGCTTGAAACCCATGAAGTAGAGACTTCTAGAAGAATCCAAAGTAAGTACTAAACAGGAGTCCATAGAAGTCAGGCTTCTAGTGGGACTGGGATTGAGTTGGCTATAAATAAGAGGCACCCCGTGGGTCTAAGGTATGTTTTTATACTCAAGCTTGTGAGTTGATAAATTTATTTATCTTTGAGATATTGAGTACTGACTTGATCGTCGGAGTGCCCCCGGGTGGAAGAACCACCGCGGGATTTTTATATGTCTGTTACAGGTTATCCAGAAGCCATCTATTCTGCCGGTGTTCTCCAACTGATCACTAAGAGGGGCAGTGTGGTCGGAAAATCACCCACACAATTTGGCGCCGTCTGTGGGAAAGAAAGAAGAATAAATGGCCAATGACGGACAGAAGGATCAGATTGAAGACAAACACTCCTGCTGGGAGTGGGAGACCTATCGACCTCGACGCTGAAGGGGACAACCGCAACACAGAAACTCGTGACCAGAGTCACGGAGTGAAAGACGCCGGCTAGGAAGGTGACGCATCAAAGACAACAGATCAAAGCGGATACTACAACAAAGATGACCTCCAGGTATGGAAGGATAGATACCTGCGGAAGAACGAAGACCCTTCCAGAAGGGATGCAAAGACAGGGGGCATGAGTGCTCCCAAGGAGATGACATTCAAGTATAGAAGAGCTCAGCCTAAGTGAGCAGATCCTGGATTCCAGATCTTGGATCCGAGAAGACATCATCTCGGCCTAGATGAGTAGGCCCGAGACGACTAGAACTCAGCCTAAGTGAGCAGATTCCGGATTCCAGATCCCGGATCCTAGAAGACATGATCTCGGCCTAGATAAGTAGGCCCGAGAAAAGAAGAGCTCAACCCAAGTGAGCAGATCTAAGAAGATAAGATCTCGGCGCTTAAGTCCGAGAAGAGAAGAGCACAGCGAACAGATCTAAGATCCCAGAGGATAAAAAGGAAACACAGAAGATCAGACTAAAGTTGGCCGGGTTGAAAACCCCGGCTTGAATCCAAGAAGATGCTTAACCGTAGTTGAGTCGAGAAGATTCTTAACCCGAAGTTAAGACCAAGAAGTTGCTTAACCGTAGTTAAACCAAGAAGATGCTTAACCGTAGTTGAGCCGAAAATATTCTTAACCCGAAGTTAAGACCAAGAAGTTGCTTAACCGTAGTTAAACCAAGAAGATGCTTAACCGTAGTTAAGCCGAGAAGATTCTTAACCCGAAGTTAAGACCAAGAAGATGCTTAACCGTAGTTAAGCCAAGAAGATGCTTAACCGTAGTTAAGCCGAGAAGATTCTTAACCTGAAGTTAAGACCAAGAAGTTGCTTAACCGTAGTTAAGCCAAGAAGATGCTTAACCGAAGTTAAGCCGAGAAGATTCTTAACCGAAGTTAAGACCAAAGATTCCTTAACACTTGTTGAAATTTGTAGCAATTTACAAGTTGTTAAGCTGACAAAGATTCCTTAACACTTGTTGAAATTTGTAGTAATTTACAAGCTGTTGAGCTGAAACCATTCCTTAACACTTGTTGAAATTTGTAGCAATTTACAAGTTGTTAAGCTGACAAAGATTCCTTAACACTTGTTGAAATTTGTAACAATTTACAAGCTGTTGAGCTGAAACCATTCCTTAACACTTGTTGAAATTTGTAGCAATTTACAAGTTGGAGGTAAGCCGAGATCATTCCTTGTCTATCGCTTGTTGAAATTTGTAGCAATTTACAAGATGAAGATAGACCGAGTTCATGGAGTAACACTTGTTGGAGTTCTGTACGAATTTACAAGTTGGTTAAAACGAGATGATGCTTAAACGAAGTTAAGCCGAGGTAATATTTTTACTTGTTGAAATTTGTAGCAATTTACAAAGGTAAAGTTGAGCCGATATATGACATTTTGTTCATCTGTTGAAATTTGTAGCGATTTACAAGTTAAAGTGAAATCTGTTTTTACACTTGTTGAAAAGTTTATAAGTATATATGCTTGTTGAAACTTATGAAAAGTTTGCAGATCAATATCTTGCCACAGTAAAGTTTTGCAGGACAGTTTCTTGCCGAAGTAAAGTTGGTAGTTAATATACCCGAGGTATATAACCCCGAGAAGATTGCACGAAGAAGGAAAAATATGAAAGACACGCTAAATATTCTATGTATAGAATCATACAAAGGCAGTCAAGAAAAGACAAAGGCACAAGCATTCAGAGAAGGAAAGTCGAATTAGACATCCAAGAACAAGGAGGCACATCGGCCATATGCAGAGCTTCATTGTCTAAAACACAAAAAGGTACGCAATTAATGTTTTGAGCATTAAAGTTAAACGGAGATGATGCTTAATCGAAGTTAAGCCGAGATGATGTTTAACCGAAGTTAAACTGAGATGATGCTTAACCGAAGTTAAGCCGAGATGATGTTTAACCGAAGTTAAACGGAGATGATGCTTAACCGAAGTTAAGCCGAGATGATGTTTAAACCGAAGTTAAAACGAATTGATGTTTAAACACTTGTTGAAATTCTGAGAGAATTTACAAGTTAAAAAGTGCATAAAGTTAAACGTCGGCAAAAGATTCGCCGGAGTCAAACGTCGTTTTGATTAGAACAGAACCACTAAGTGCATGCCAAAAGTGGTGACCAGAGTTGTGAAAGGAATAAAATGCTTCAAGAAACAGCGATGGTAGTTTGCAAAGGCCAAGAGACAGAGGGTCTAAAGGGGGTGAATAAGCAGAAGTTTTAATACATCGGCGAAAGAAGAACACATCAGGCACGAAGCCAACTTCCCTAATGTGATCCTAAGTGCAACTTATGTTCACATTAGGGGGCAGTGAGAAGGTACAGGGGGAAGGAATGATAATTAAGCAATTTTCAAGTTTGGTATAGCCAAGATAAACACCGAAAGACGTTTCCGAGATATGATCATCCGAGATGACCAACTAGCTTGTTAAAGAGCTGAGAAAGAAGGCAAGTACAAAAATAAAGACCTTAAAGAACTAGGGACTAAAAGCAAGAACGTCGGACTGATCTGCTTCGACGGACGATGATGGTTCAGCCTCGGCAGTCAGTTGGAGAAGCTTCTCTACCGTCACCTCGGCATCAATTTCAAGAAGGAAGCAAACTACTCGGCATCAGCGACAGGTTGTGTCTCACCCCCAGAAGACAGTTGGAAGGAACTTCTTCGCAGCCTTCTCAGCCACGAGCTCAGCATCAATCTCCTGAAGAGTTTGATCAAAGCTCTTCTCGGCGATTGGCACCTCGGAGTTTGAAGGCAAGGATTGAAAGCGAGAATTTGGAAAAAGACACAGAAAACAGAGACAAAAATGTAATTCGTAATCAAGAATAGTGATGAAGCTGTTAGGAAATCAAGATAAAAAGATTGCACAGGTGTGTCAAGCCAAGAAAAGTGGCAGAAATCAACAGATATGTGAACAATGTGTATTCAAGAAGATGATTTGGAAACAACGGGTAAAACAGCAATGGTGATTAACAATGAAGCAGAGCTTCTTGGAATGCAACAAGAAACAAAGAACGAAGTTTCAGAATCAAGAACGGAGGTAAGGTTCTCAAAAGCATAAAAAATACAAGAAGTACAGGCTCAAGAACAGTGGCAAGAAAGTACAAGTGTTCAAGACATGAGCGAAATCATGGAATAGACGCATCCAGATGAATAGTTTAGTAAAACAAAGGTTTGGACAAAGCAGTAATGGCAGCAAGTAAGCAAAAGAGCATGGAAGAATTGAGAATAAAAGGAATAGAGGCTTACCAGGAAAAATGGAGCCGGTATGAAGATTGCCGAGGTCAGGCGACGGTTGCAGACACAACGGAACGGCGAAAGCTTCGCTGGAATGGAAGAATGAAAACAGTTGCAAAGCTCTTAGAATTTATGAATTAAAGAAACCAGAAACCTCGGCTAGGAGGTTTGATCTCGAACAGCTTGGAAAGCATGAAGCTTGATACTTGACAGAAGTGGACAGTAAAGTCCAGGGAACTTTGAGGTCGGCAAATTTGATCTCGGACAGAGGAAAGGCGGCTTACAGACGCGTCACAGGCACGGACCAATAAGGGTAAAACGCGTGAGTAAAACGGTTGAGGAATAATGCATGACAGCTCATGCGCGTGGGAGAGTTTGTTTGAATTCTTGTTCTTGAAAGAAGACATGTCAGCCTGAAATGAATGACCTCGGCTAGAAGGTTCTTAAGCCGACGTACGAGAAAGAGGAACAGTGTAGGTTCCATCACCTCAGTATGCCGAGGTAATAGAACCTAGGGGGCAGTTGTGGGGATATATTTTCTAAGTACCAACACGTGGCAAGGTGACGCCGACGTGTCAGCCGAGGTGCCACGTGTCCTGATCGTTATGCCGAGGTGATTTCGGTTAAGCCGAGGTTACCTCCGAAGATATCGGAATCCGAGATAAGTGGATAGGGGACAAGAGTCCTAGATGATGAGGGGTTCTAGTCTAGATAGAGATAAAGCTCTTAGAGAGTTTATCCCAATCTAGCTAGGAATCCAAGATAAGCATGATTAGCTTGAAACCCATGAAGTAGAGACTTCTAGAAGAATCCAAAGTAAGTACTAAACAGGAGTCCATAGAAGTCAGGCTTCTAGTGGGACTGGGATTGAGTTGGCTATAAATAAGAGGCACCCCCGTGGGTCTAAGGTATGTTTTTATACTCAAGCTTGTGAGTTGAATAATTGATTTATCTTTGAGATATTGAGTACTGACTTGATCGTCGGAGTGCCCCCGGGTGGAAGAACCACCGCGGGATTCTTATATGTCTGTTACAGGTTATCCAGAAGCCATCTATTCTGCCGGTGTTCTCCAACTGATCACTAAGAGGGGCAGTGTGGTCGGAAAATCACCCACACATATGATCGCTTATTTTTGCTAATTGCAAAGCATCCTTTATTTTCAGAAATGTGAATTCTTTTTTACTTTTAATATTTTTAATACGACTTTCTTAACATATTTGTGATAATGAGTTAAGAGTCGTTAATTATGTGTCTTCTTGAAGAGTGAAAGCAAAACACGACAATTATACATAGTATTTTTGGGAATCAAATCGATACTTGTTTCTTTAATTGTGCCACACTTGTAGTTGTTTTCTTTTCTTCTTCTTTTTTTTTTCTTTTTTTTTTTGTAATGGTAGACAAAAAGTCAAAAATATTATAATAATTAAAAAAATATGAAATGAATATAACAACACAAGCTAATCTAACAACTAATCATTGTCGTTTGTTGATAAAATAAAAAATAAACAAAAAAATAAAAATATTTATCACAACACAGGCTCAGGTATTAACCGAAGAAAAATATATATATATATTTAAGTTGAGCTTGGATCATGAATTTAAATAGGAATTTATGGAAGAAAATGAAAATGAAGGAAAAAAGTGACAAAAATAGCTTTCGATTTTTGTGACTTTTTCATTCTCTTTTCCTTTCCATCCACAAATTCCTATTCAAATCTAAAATCTAAACACAGCCTAAAGAAATCAATTATCTTCTTTCAGGCTTGCTTTGCATCTCTAGCTTTTGAGTTTGAATGACAGAGTAGCTTGATCCTTGACCAGCATCTCAATATCCTATAAATCACAGAAATGGAATGAATAAGAGATGCTTATCTTTCTACAGTTGAAAGTGTGATCAACATTACATAGGCTTTGCAATCAATCATTCAAAGGAGAGTTGGCAAAAGAAAAAGGGAATATATAATAATCATGTTTGAAATCAATCATCTTCTTGCCTCATTAACTAACACCCATGATTTTTATCAAAACTTTACTTTGCTGCAAATGAAGAAACCTCTATACACGTGGCTCTATACTCAAAGGCAAGTTCCAAGATTATAAGAATTGTTCATTAAAAAGGGAAAATCAAATTAAAAATCAAAAGATCACATACTTTTTTGTCAATCCTCTTGCTTTCTTGTTGTAGCAATTCATGTTGTGCCGATACGGATTCGACATCGGATATAAACTGTCTTCCAGAATTGGGTCTAGCAGAATTGAGAAGATGGAAAGTAACAAGTTCTCTGTGGTCAGTGCAGAACTCCATTGATCTCCTAGTATGTTGATTTGAATTGAGCCATCTACACCTATATTTGGATGACAAACCTGCATATCGTACCAACCCACTATCAACTTTGTTAGATTGATATATATTGTTTGGTCCATTTGCTAACAATTTAAGTTTTTTTGAAGACAATTGGTGATCTAACATGGTATGAAAGCTCTAGTTTCTGGTAGTCCTAGTTTTAATTCTTGTCTTCCTCGTTATCTTTGTCATTGTGCACTGTTTTGGTTATCTCTATTTTCTCCACGTCCAAAACAAAGCCACATATGAGGTGACTGTTAGTGCTAGAGCTATGGAACATTCGTCCTATATTGCCTCCAAAAAAATCTCACATGGTATCCAAGTTAGGTCTTGGGGGTCTCGCGGGCTAACTCTTCATCTCCAATTTGTTTCTCGTGTCTCTAATCTATTTTTCACCTCCCCATCCAAACAAGTCAGATCTGCAGGGAGTATTAGACACTTGTCTCACAACGTTTCCCCGTTTGGTTGAGGAATTTGGTAAAGAATTTGAAAAGAGAAGGGAAAAAGATGTGTGAAACTACCTTTTTTATTTTCCTCTTCAAATCCCCCAACTAAACCCAGCATAAAAGACCCAAACTTATCCATATAATTTGTAGGCCCAACCACTCAATACCAATTGATTTTGAGGTGAATATTTTCAAGAAATCTAATAATTAGTTAGATTACCCTTTTGGAACAATTGATGATCTAACAACCTCAATACTAAATCAAAAAACAATCAACATGAGAGTTTGAGATAAAACTCCAATTAATATCAACTAAACTGCTTGAATAAGTATCAAAACTCAAAATTCAATGGTGATGATCAACATCTGGTGATGTAGTAGTAAGTACCTTGGTTAGGAATTTTACTGTTGGAGGCTTGAAAGGGTAATCAATGGGAAAATGGATGGAAAGGGAAAAGAGAACACCTTCCAAAGGGGTATCCACAGGGCCAATGATGATGGCTTGCCACTGAAACATGTTGTCATCACTTAGAGGGCCAAAACTGATGTGTGTTGACGGGTTTTCATTGATGTCTCTGAGCTCCCTTTCAAGTCTTTTCCTTGCACAGCTCTGCATAGTCTCTGTTTCCATGTTTTCCCAATTGGTGTGTGTGTGTGTGTGTGTGTGTGTGTGTGTGTGTGTGTGAGACCTAAAATCTTGTAGCTACAGTTGGGGTTGTTGCAGCAGAAGTTGATCTTGAAGATGGTAAAGAAGCATATACAGATAAGAAAGACAGAATCAACATTTGATGAAAATTTGGAGAGAGAGAGAGAGAGAGAGAGAGAGAGAAGACTTGAGAAAGACAAGTCTTCTGTAAAAATGACATAAGTTGATTTTAGTGAAGTCTTTTTTGTTTGTAAACAGCCAAGGTGTGTAAACAAATAAAGAAATAGATAAGGGTAAATTACACGGACACTATTTGATTCAATTATATTTTATCTTTGATATTTTAGAAATTATATTTTTATTTTTATAATTAATAGTTTTATTTCATAAATCTCCTATTTATATAAAAAGTAATAATTCTTAGGAGAAAAACATAATAAATTACATTGAAAAAAAAAAAGTGAAGTAAAAAGAAGAAAAAAAAAACAGAAAAAAAAAAAAACAAAGTAAGAAAAGAGAAAGTGCACGAGTTCAATATTTTCATTCCATCTCAATAATTACAATAACATGGGGTTAGTGTAATTTCTCAAACGTCAAGGATGATATGTATTAAACTCAAATCTCATAGGTGTAAGTGTAATTTACCCAATAAATAAAAAGGAAAACTGCAAATAAATGGATTGGACAAAAAATAATTGGGAAATAACTCCATAGTTTCTAAATCATAAATAAAAATAAATAAAATTATAACCAAACACCACCACATGAAATATAATTAAAGATCTTATAGATTATAATTAAAATAATATCTTAATTAAAGAAGAAAAATTTTTATAACTAAAGAAGAAGATTACATGGCTTTAAATGGGCCCCCGCTAGTGAACGGTGGGATTGGTCCCCCAGGGATTAGTCGAGGTGCGCGCAAGCTGGTCCGGACACCCTCAGTTATCAAAAAAAAAAAAAATTACATAATTAAGTGTACATATGATACATGTACACCCCTTTCGAGGAGTGTGTATAGTAGAATTTTCCAAAATAATTAGATGTTAGTGCATAATCTAAAAGAATTACAACAATGAACATTTATTCATAAATCTCTCTTTACCTACTTATATTTAATTTAAATTATTTTCTTATATTCCAATAAATCTTATGGGTGATATAATTATCAAAATATCCCTAATAATAATAAGGTAAAGTGCACATTAATATTCACATTGATAGTGTGAATGTTCTGTCAAATTTATTTAATGTGAATGTTCACATCATGAAATATTCACACTATCAATGTGAACATTCATACTGTCAAATTTATTTATTTATTTTTATTTTATAAAATTACATATTCAAGTGAAATCTTATTTGATAGTCCAAAATAGTGCACATCAAGTTGTTAAGGGTTCAAAAAATATTTGTAAAGGTAAAATTATCTATGAAATACTTTAAATATGATAATTAAGATATGATGGATCAAATGTCCAAATAATAGGACTTGTTGAAAAATAAAAATATGTTATGAACTATTAGGATATAAATACTTGAAAAATGATAATCTAATAAATTCTCCCTAGAATAATGATGAAAAATATGTAACTTAACTCAAAGATAAGAAAATCTGTAAAATTACTAAATTACCCTTGAAATTCTCTCCTCTCTCCCCTGTTTTTTTGCAAACCTTAAATCCAAATCATGCCAAGGGGTTTAAACATGATTAACTTCAGTTTGTCATAATTTTTGTATATCTCATATTCAATTTTTCAAAGAATGAAATACACTTGGAATTAAGCGGTACATAAAAGTGATTGTATGTATCCAGTAAATCACTTTGCACTTTAAAGTATTATCAATTTTTATACTTTAGCCCTTGAAGATTTTTTTAATCTAATTCTTAAATATTGGATTTTTACCGATGTGGAAAAAATATAATACTTAAAAATGTGAGAAAAGTTTCATCACCACGTTGAATTTCGGTTGGAAAATTGGACAGCAGTTACTAGCTGGACTACATTGACAAAAATTCGACAATTGAGAGGTTAAATTGAGAAATTTTAAAGTTTAAGAATCAAAGCGAAAATTGAGTATTATTTTAAGGATGCAAAGCCTAATTTACCCAAAAGAAAAATGGAGAAAATGGTTTTGATCACACACTAACAAGCCTCTATATGTATCACTTATATCTCTCAATTTTACTCAATAGTTCAAAATGCTTCTTATTACATCCGGAAACAGAGGGATAAAAAAACTAGTACCAACTAAAAAAAGACAGAATTACCCATGAAACTTTGAAGCAGTTAACTCAATCTTGATTTGCATCAAAACTATAAATCAACTAATATCAGCTTTCCTCTATACATTTCTCTGTACTCAGTGCTTAGCAACTATCACATGGTATGATTGTCCATGCAAGGGGAGATTAAAAAAAAAAAAAGTAAATTAGACAATTGCATACTGTCTGGTCCATTCCCTAGCTATCTTGTTGTAGGTTTTTATGTCGTGCAGATAGAGATTGGAGACTTGATTTTGATTGCCTTCTTCTAGAATTGGGTTCATGAGAATTGAAATGATGGAAAGCAACAATTTTTCTGTGGTCAGGGCAGGGCTCCATTCCTCTCCTAGTATGTTGATGTCAATTGTGCCATCTTGATCTACATTTGGATGATAAACCTGCTTATCATACCAACACACTATCAAAAACAGTAATAAAATCAAGATCAAAGTCTGTTTGGTTGTGTTTTCGTTTTTCATGTTTTCATTCACAAAAACAATGAAAACATCGTGTTGTGATTGGTTCTGTGATTGGAACTATTCAATTTCTATATAACAATTCAAAAACACCCATCATTTTCAAAAACAAAATTTTGATGTTTCCTAAAAACTGAGCTGTTTTTCAACAACAATTCAGCATCACAAGTATTTTGCACTCTCCAAAATTAAAAACAGAAACACAACCAAACAGGCGAAAAAAACCCGAAATTTTATTAAGATAATCAAACACAAGCAATAAAGAAGACCAATTGATGCATAAAGAAGACCAAATACATTTAAAAAAAATATATATGTGATACCTTGGTTTGGAATTTTACTTGTGGAGGCTTGAGAGGGTAATCAATGGGAAACCCTATGGAAAGGTGGAAGAGACCACCTTCAAATGGGGTATCCACAGGACCCATGATGATGCCTTGCCACTGGAACATGTCATCACTTAGAGGGCCAAAACTGATATGTGTTGGGGGATTTTCATTCATGTCTCTGAGCTCCATTTCAAGCCTTTGCTTTGCACAGTTTTGTACCAAAGTCATTGTTTCCATGTTATTGGGTTGGTTTGTTGATGAAAAGCAAAAGCAAAAACAAAAACAAAAACAAAAAAAGGTTGTCGCTTCAATTGAGTTTGTTGCAGAAGAAGTTGATGATCTTGAAGAAGAAGTCGATGATCTTGAAGATGATGAACAAGGAAACAGATGGGAAAATTCATAGAGAAACACAGGGCAGGAGCAATTATTCAATGCCACAAAGGTATTGACGTGGCCATGTCACAAATCAATCTTAACCATTTATTGGTGTGGGTCCACTCCAATGAGTGGGTGAGATTGATTTGTGGTATGACCAGGGCATGGAATAATTTTTGGACAGGAGGAGACTTCAAGATGCAAAGTCTTTTTTTTTTTTTTTTAATTTTTCTTTTAATTAATTTCTAAAATAAAACTTGCAGAAGAAGGAAGTCAATTCTATCAGAATGCTTTGTCAAAAGTCAAGGTCCAAGTCCAAATAGAACAAAAAAAATAATCACATTTTAGGGAAAATTTCAATTTGGCCCCTCAAACTTTCATTCTTTTTTGGGAGTACAAACTCACTTTACCCACTAAACTACCAATTTTAATAATCAACACCTTAACCTATTGAAATTGCTTCATGATTAACGGAGTTAAAAATTCACTTTGCCCCATAAATTGTTAAGTTTAACATTTAACACCTTCAATTATTCAAATTAATTTACTTTATCCATTTAATTAATGACGCTATAATTTTTTTTTTTTTAAATACGAGTATCGTATGAAATAGAAAATTTCTCTCCAGCCAAATTTATATCAACTTAGTGCACATGACTTGCACGTACAAATAATGGTGGTGACCTAGTAGAGAAAGTAACTCATTTCCACAGACATGACCCAGGGTCAAATCCTAGGGAGAGGTAGAAGTGCTCTCTTTGAGATCCCTCTCTGTACTCCGGTTCGAATCCTCAACGGCCTGTGGCGTATAGTTGAGCTTCATTGGTGCCTCGGTGGTAGATCCCTTCTTATGGGTTGGGTCAAGTCAGGCTATCAACCGATTACCCCGGGGCCTAGGCCTACAGAGGCAGTGATGGCACCATAGAGCTTCCTTTTTTGTGATAAAAAAAAAAAAAAAAGTAAGTTTAAGAAAAAAAAAATATAGAGAAAAGCAAGCAATAGAAGCTTTAGAGATAAAAATTAAAAAATAAATGAATAATTAAAGAACACAATTATGTGGAGGTTCTAAATGAAATCACTCACATGCAAGCTATTGTAGCAATGTTTTTTTTTCCTCTCCAATGTCTCTTGCACTATCACTTGTGAATACTTCATTCAGTCTTCCATAAAATATTGTAAAGTCGTTAACTTTTGGGGACAAAGTGAATTATTCTCAATAGTTTAAGAAGTTAATTGTGTAAACTTGATGAATAATACTATATTTATCAATTAATGTGTACACTAGTATACTAACAAATGATGTGGTATTATTTGTATGATTTTGTGTATTTATAACTTGTATAATAAATGTGGTCAATAATAATATCATAATACTAATTGGTATACTAATGTGTACACTAATTGGTGCATATAGCACCACTGAAACTTGATAGTTCAAGGGCAAAGTGATATTAGTGTGATAATTTGAGGTGCAATTTGAATTTTTTGACAAATAATTGTAACGCCTTTAATGATTTCGGACAAAAAGAAATAATTTCAATAAAGTTAGGTTGCTAATTATTAAAATTGATAGTTCAAGGGAGAGAGTGACACAAGTGTGATAATTTGAGTGGACAAAGTGAAATTTTCCCCAACTTCAACTACAGTTCTAAGGATGCATTTTTATCACCTAATTAGAAATAAAAACCAAAAAATTGTGTTTTAGCACGTGATTTATATCAGCCAGTAATATTACATGCATAAAAAAATTACAAAAATATGTATGGAAAAAAAGAAGGGAAAAAAAAAAACCAATGTGTGGAAGCTACCTTTTTAATCAACTTTTCATTATTAGTAAAATTTATTTTATTTTTTAATTTTAATTATTTATATTTTTTGTACATAACATCATATATATATATATATTAAAAGTAGTACTCTTTTCATGCTTAAGTGACATATTATAAGGGTTTACTCTTTTTTTTTTTAAAAGAACCATGTTAGCATGTATTTTCATAATTACCTATAGAGTTCTACACAATTTCAAATCTAATTTAAATTATACTAACTTTACCTATTTTATATTAACTCTATTTGGCAAATATTTCTTTTTTATATATTTTTCATAGTAAATTGAGATAATCCACAAACCCAATGTGTTATATAAATGCATTTTTTTGACTTTTTGGCTAAAAAAGTAAAGAAAAAAGATATATGTCTGAAATAACTTTTTGAGTTTTTACGAAAATATGTATAATAAAATATTATAGTAAAATCAAAATGACCATTCTACCGTTATTGATTTTTTGAGTTTAAATTTTTGACTTTTAGGTAGTTGAATTCAAATGGCAAACTAATAATTTTGTCCTCTAAGCTTTCTCCACAAGTTTCCCCCCAAATAGTATGAACTTTTTGACTTTTTTGATAATTTTTTGACTTTTTGGCTTTTGTTGGTTATCCCAAACAAAGCCTAATTTTGCGGTTTCAGGTTTTTCTTTTTAATTTTTTCAAGGTATTAGAATTTTTTTTGAATGCTAAATTGTCTTTCTTTCTTTTTTTTTCTTCTTATTTTTCAGTATATTATTCTATACCCAATACAAATTCTATATTATTCTACATTATGAATTTGTAGTTTAAATTTTATAGTGATTCTGTATATTAAATTATACTTCATTTCTTATATTATTTTATATAATCACAATTGGCAGAGGAAAAGACCTGCACAACAATGATACTCTCGAGGAATCTCTAAATTTTGGATTTACTGCTTAAGTTACTTTTTCAATTGTTGAATAGTAAGTTCTTTTATGTTTTGGTATTATATTATAGATGATTAATCACTTTACATATTGAAATGTATCCATCATTTAGACGTTTTTATTATTTTTTCATTTTGAGTTTAGATGTTGTTATGTGATTCTTTCTTGGTTAGTCGTTGTTGAATTTTTTTTATATAGTTGATATTTTAATTTAATTAAGAGTGTTTGTTTCATAATCTTATAATTTAATATATACATATATATCATATAAAATTATTATAGGATAATTCAACTATAATATATTTATATTTAATTTTTTGATAAATTTTAGATAATTTCTATTTCTACATTTTTTATTTTTCAAATGAATATAAAAGAAAATTAAATAGTTAGAATTACTTTTAATTTTATGTTACTAATTCTTCTTCTAATTTAACTATTATTCTTAATATCAAAATGATTATTTATTTTACTATTTTATAATTTAATATATGTCATATAAAATTATTATATGATAATTACATTTTTATAATACGATAGAATTAAAATTATCACATTATACAAATAAATTAACTAAAATTAATATATCTATCTATACTATTATCGAGTGAAAGTCTGAATTGGTTTAGTGAACACTTCTTCTCCTCATGCTACGTGACAACTTTATATATGCTAAAATAAAAAAATTTATTATACATAATATAAATAAGTTTTGAACCCAAGACGTTGGATTTTATTAAAAAAATATTTATTACTTAAGTAACATATATATTATAAATTATTTATTTTTATTATTAATTATCTAAATTATATACGTATTATATGTGTCACCCGTTAATTATTTTATACAAAGTAGTAACAAATTATGTCACTAAATTCAACGTTTATAATTAAGAAAGCATACATCGTGCAAATAACAAATGGACACCCAGTGTGAACGCACTACCGTCATAGTAATAATACTTTATTAGTAAATTATGTTGGTGGTCCTAATTTACTGATAGTCTCTAATACTTTATTGGTAAATTACGTTGATAGTCTCCAATATGAATACATTACCATTTAATATATATATATATTTATTTATTTTGTATATAACATTATTACATATAAATAGTATTACACATAAATACTGACAAATCATGTCACTAAATTCAACTTTTATAATTAAGAAGGCATACTAGTTCAAATAAGCACCCAATGTGAACGCATCACCACCATCACAGTAATAATACTTCATTGATAAACTATCAGTTGATCCGTGTGAAGTATTTTTTTTTTTTAAATATTTAATGGTACAATACGTATTATAAAAAAATAATTTTATTTTTAATTTAAAATTAAAATTAAAATTAATTATTTATTTTGATAATATTGGTACTAACATTTTATAAAATTGTCATTTAAATACTTATATATATTAATGTTAGTTAAATTATTTGTATATTTTGATAATTAGAGTTCTATCGTATTATAAAAGTATAATTATCATATAATAATTTTAGAGACACTTTTTCATAAATCCCTCTTCACCTATTTGTGTTCCATATAGTCTACATTATTTTCTTATATTCCAATAAGTCCTATGGGTGACATAATTATCAAAATATCTCTAATAACATTCATATTTACAGTGCGAATGTTCTGCAATGTGAATGTTCATACCGTCAATGTGAACGTTCACACCATCAATATGAATATTAACATGTCAATGTAAATATTCATATTATTAATGTGAATGTTCACACTATCAATGTGAACATTCACACGTCAATATGAATATTCACATCGTAAAATATGAATGTTCACATCACCAAATTGTTAACCATTCAAAAAATATTTGTAAGAGTAGAAATATCCATAAAATACCTTAAATATGAAAATTATAATTTGGTAGATCAAATATTCAAATAATAGGATTTATTGGAATACAAGAATATCTTATGGACTAATTAGGATACAAACACTTGAAAAATGATTTTCTAATAAATTTTCCAATAATTTTGTATGATATATATTAAATTTTAAAATAGTAAAATAAAGGGGGATTTTTTTTAAGGTTCCTAATAATAGTAATTTAGAGGATAGAGGACACCAAAAAAAAGGAGTAATACATCAGGTCCTTCAATTATATCGCGCGCATTTTTAATTATTTCTTGGACCAAAATATCCTTCACAAATCAACAGAGAAACTAAACTGGATTTCAACGACTAAGTTCCATTCCAAACATCCAACCATCTTCACGAACAAGAGAATAGCAGAATTAGAGTTTCACAATCATCTTCACCATCAACATTAGGGTTTCATTATCTTCTGCAAAAATCTTTCCCATTCCCTCCTTACAAATTTCTCCGACCTATTTTCACTGTTCATTGTCATCTCAGTTCAGCTTTGTCACATCGCATCTTCATCTCAGGGCATATCAGTTCGTAATTAGGGTTTCATCCTAACGATGGTAAGTTTTTCTCTAGAAACACATTTAATTGCATTTTATATTAGCCTTCCATTAATTAGAGTTTCAATTTCGTAATAAAAAGCTACATGAATTTGAAAAAAGTTATTTCTCTGTGTTTTGAACTTATTCTTGAACATGTTTGTGTGATTTTGTCCGTAAATTTCTCTGGTATTTGCTTGATGTATGCTTCTTCTTTGAATTTTTTCTAGCATGTTTATTTTGAAAAAAGTTATTTCTCTGTGTTTTAAACTTATTCTTGAACATATTTGTGTGATTTTGTCTGTAAATTTCTTTACTCTATAAATTTCTTTGAAATGTGTAATTTTCTCTAAAAAGTGTAATTTTCTCAAACATTTTCATTTTCTGTGCCTAATAAATTTATGTTTCTTTTTTGAATTTTCTCTGACTGTATTTTACATCTATATGTAATATTACTCTCTTGTCTGTGTCTAAGCTTCTCTGGCATTTATAATTTTCTCTGGTCACATCACTTTTCTCCCTTGTGTGTCTCTGTCATATTTAATTTTCTCTAGTTGTATATGTAAATTTCTCTGACATTTTCATTTCTATGCTTACTAGATTTATGTTTCTTTTTCGAATTTTCTCTGGCTATATTTTACATCTATATGTAATTTTTAGCAATTAATGAAAATTTATCTGTCGTGTTTACATTGCTTTGGTTATTTTCTCTAGGAATGAAAATTAGCTGTGGCCGTATATATTCCACACGAAAACATTTAGTATTCTCTTGTCTGTGTCTAAGTTTCTCTAGAATTTATAATTTTCTCTGGCCGCATTAGTTTTCTCTCTTGTGTCTGTCTGCCATGTTCAATTTTATCTGGTTGTGTCTGTAAATTTCTCTGGCATTTTAATATTATGTGGCTTGCTAGATTTATGTTTCTTTTTTTGAAAATTTCTCTGGTATGTTTATTTTGTTCTATTCTTGGTTTCAATATTTTATGTGGCATGTTTACATTGCTTTGTTTATTTTATCTTGCTAATTGTGGAATGGAAATTTTCTCTGACTTGCCATGTTTACTTTTCTCTGCCATATTCATTTTCTGTGCTTGTTAGATTTATGTTTCTTTTTTGAATTTTCTCTGGCTATATTTTACTTCTATATGTAATTTTAACAATTATTGAAAATTTCTCTTGTATGTTTATGTTGCTTTGTTGATTTTCTCTAGGAATGGAAATTTTCTGTGGCTAGAGGTATTCCATAGGAAAACAATTAGTACTCTAACATTTAATTTTCAGTGTCTAATTTTCTCTGACATTTATAATTTTCTCTGGCCACCTTAGTTTTCTCCCTTATATGTAATTTTCTCTGACATGTTCAATTTTCTACAGCATGTTTAATTTTCTCTAGGATTTAATGTTGACATCTTTATGTTGACATCTTTATGTTTTCATTGTCTAGAAATGGCGAAACGCAAAAGCAGCAAAACACCAGAAACACCGAGAAAGAAACAGAAACTCTCTGAGTCTTCTTATGATCTTAGATCAAAAAGCAGCAAAACACCACAAACTCCTCACCAAAACACACAAGTCCAAGGTAATGAAGCAACTAGCATCAAGATGAATACCCCAACTTCAAAATACTCAAGCTCAAGGGGGAAAAAACCTGTTAAACTCCAAAGAAACAAAGCTAATTACTGCATTTAATACCGATCAAACCTCTCATCTATTGTCTCCTTTTTCCAAACACTTAAATTCAATTCAAACCAACTTGAAGAGCTTCAAAAGACTTCATTCTGGTATTTGATTCAAGCTCTAACCACTGGAATGATTGATCCAAGGAAGTCTAGGAAATCTAATGATGATGTAGTTGCAATAATCCAACGTTACAATGAAAAAATGAAAGCATTCATAGTTGGTAAAAAGAACTTAACCTTTACAACCAATGACATGACCTTGATTTTTGGTTTGCAAGGTGGTAAAGAAGTCATGTCATTAAGATACTCAAAAAAACCAAAGACTGCATTCCTAAGGCGAATATTCCCAAAGGACATAAGGCTCACTGGTCCTGTTCTTAAAAATGCCTTGGTCAAAGCAATGAAAGGCAAACAACCAACTGACTTCAAAGATGTAGTAATCATTGTTACCTTGTACTTGTGTCCCACCCTATTTTTTGCAACAAGTGGGAATTCAATAGGGTTGGTTTTTATCAAGTATGTGGAACCTCTTGAATCAATGAAGCAGTATGATTGGCCAAAAGCAATCACAACAACATTAATCGATTCTATAACAGCATTGCACAAAATTCCAGAAAAAGTTACAAGGTGTGTCATTGCATTGCTGGTAAGTAGAATTTCCATTCAAATTTACAGTTATGATACTTACAAATTTGTGTGTTTAGCAAAATTTAATTACTTCAATTTCCATTACAGTATTAGCTATGTGAACATGCGAATATCATTGACTAAGAAGACAGTAACACAACCGACTCCCCAAGATGTACCAAGTGAAACCTACAAAGCTTGACCAAACAGTTGTAGAAGACACTAGTCCACTCTCTTGCACCTCGACAGGTTAGATTTCTATCGCCACTACATTCTCAGTGAAATTCCAAAATTTCTCTAACCACTGGTTTGTTTCCCTCCTTGTGCTTTGATTGATTGAGATCAATTTTCTCTGCGATGCAATATCTTATATGGAATAACTTATGTGCCTTGACTAATTGACATCAATTTTCTCTGAAGTTTCAATTTATGTTACTTCTTTGATTACCACTAGTTTATTTCTGCCCTTGTAATAAATTTTCTCTGGAATCCAAATTTCTCTGACCACAAGTATAGTAACATTAACTTATATGTCTTGATAAATTTTTTCTGATATCTAAATTATGTTGTTTGTTTTATAATTTTTTCTAGCTGATAAAATTATTTCTCCGTATGTGTAATTTTCTCTGGCCTATAACTTATGTGCCTTGACTGATTGAGATCAATTTTCTCTGAAATTTCAATTTATGTTACTTCTTTGATTAACACTATTTATTTCTACCATTGTAATGAATTTTTTCTGGAATCCAAATTTCTCTGACCATAATTATAGTAACATTAACTTGTATCCCGTAATTGATTTTTGTCTAATATCTAAATTATGTTGCTTGTTTCATAATTTTCTCTGACCTATAAAATTATGTCTCCTTGTGTGTAATTTTCTCTAGCTCATATAATTTTCTCTGAAGTTTGTTTCCCATTAGTATGATTTAGATGAATTTTATCTATTTTATTTGAATTTTTCTCTCAGTGAATTTTTAACATTTTTCTAATAAAAGAGCCTTCTGTTACAGATAAATAACAAGGAGCTAGTTAAAAACCCACCAGAGGAGTTTTGTCTTGGTAAAAAGAAGAAGAAGAAGAAAGAATCAAAAAAGGCATTGGTCAAATTCAAGGAGATATTAGAAGATTCATCTGAAGAAGAAGGGGGGAATGAAGAAGGAGAAGACAACACAGAAGAACAAGAAGCAACCAATGGATAAGAAGATCAAGCAAGAAGTGCAGAAACAGAAGCTAGAGAAGAAAATGAAGAAGTAGAAGACAAAAAAGAAAATGAACAGAAAAAAGAAGAAGACAATGAAAAAGAAGATGAAGGCACTGAATCTAAAGAAGAAGAAGAAAACAATGAGAAAATGGATGAAGAAGAACATAATGAGCCAATGGACCAACATCATGATAGCATTTGTGGCTCAACAATGCATCAGCCTCAAGAATCTGAGAAATCAAAGGATGCTCAAATTGCTAATTACATCAAAGACTAAGGCACTTTCTAAATCCAAATTAGAAAAGGGGAAAATTTGGAATGAATTACTTGTAGAAAAGGACATTGCAATAAGAATCTTGAGATCATATAACTTGGAACTTCAAGAAAGAGACAGCACAAACCAGATGAAACTAAGGATATTGGAGGTTCAAAAAGAAGATGATACAAAAACAATTCAAAAGTTGAGGTATTCAATTTCAGAACTTGAAACTAAAAATGCTAGATTGCATGAACAAATTCAAGAACTATTCGTCAAACTAGAAACACAACCTTACCGAACACCAACACAAGTTCAACCCCAAGGTCAGTGAAAATCTTGAGCCAAAAAAAGTTATATTCTTGCGTCAACATAACTTAGAGAAATTTCTATTTATTACAATTTTCTCTGTTAATGGTAATTTTCTCTGGAAGTTAAATTTCTCTGACCACATTAGTTTGGTCAGTTTGATTTCTACTGCTTATTTGATTTTCTCTGTCTATTTGCTTATTTGATTTTTGGGGCTTGTTTGATTTTCACTGTGTATCGTTGGAATAAAAATGGAACAACAACCAACAACCCAATAAGAACAAGTAGCACACAAACAACAATCAAAACAAAAGGCAAAAGTCTATGGTAACTGTTGAATCAAATAAATTTACATATTGAAATATGATCTGTTATTTTAGAGAAATTTAATTTTTACTGATATTTTCACTATCTACAGTGAAAAAAGATCCTATATCAATGATGAAGAACTTAAAGGCAAAATAAAGGAAAGAAAAGCAAGATCCAGACTTTCAATATCCTAAAGTTGTGAAGGTGGCTAGAGGTTCAAAGCAAGCTGCAAAGCAAATAGAGCAGACCAGCAAAGACAAAGAAGTACTTGATGCTGATGAGTATGTCTCGCCTCAACCAACAAGTGTCAGAAAATCTTGAATTTTTCCACAAAGTCTACCAGTTATAAAATTGGTAAAAGAACATGTCAAAGATGTCTCTTATATTGCATTAACAACTATTACATCACTTCTTTGTCATCTTGTAGGGTTTTAATCTGGATAAGTGAGTTGAATCTAATTACTTTTGAATATATCGGAAACCTAATAAAGGAAAAAGAAATTGCCAACAATGTAAATCTTTCATCAAATTTCTCTGCAATGTTCCATCAGCCTTTATAAACCAACGTTACAATTATAAATGATATTTTTTAGGTCATTGATAGTTATAGAGAGATCATATTTGCTGACCAAAGGAGAAAATGACAACAACCAACTTTATTTTTTTCACATGCATGAGCTTGGTATATTACTACTCTTTTATTTGATTTTCTCTGAAATTTACTTACTATTTTCTCTTATTAAGATACTTTTTGAAGCCAGTTGTGTCACTAGTCTAATTTTCTCTCGCTAATTGTGTGTATTTAAAATTTCTCTATGTGTATTTCTGAAATTCCTATCTTTTCAACTTTCTCATAACCATTTTTTTATTTTCTCTGACCGCAGAACTTTATCAAAATGACGGAAAATCAAACTTTCCGAGTCTCATTATTTGAAAAGCATCTTGAAACAGCATGGAGGAACTACAGGTTCCTCCATTTCCCAATAAATACCAAGGGCAATGAGAAGTCAACAGATGGAAATTACTGGACCTTGCTAGTCTTGAACAAACAAGACAATTTATGGAGGTACTACAACTCACTAAGGCCAATGAGGGATGATGCACAAAACAAATATATCAAAGATGCAAAATAATTGGTAACGAGTGCAAATTTCTCTAATCCATGATAATGTTTATGTGATGATAATTTTCATAGAATCCCATTAATTTGTGTGAAAATTTCTCTGTTATTTAAAAATTATTTTTTTTTTGCCAGCAAGATTATGTGGAGATTTTTTTGAAAGCTTGCCTTAAAAGAGAGGCACAATCACAACCCTCTTTCAAATTGATAGACTCACAAAATATAAATTATGACTTTGAATATGTTAACAATGCTCCACAACAAAACAATGATTCGTAAATTTCATACAACATTTATAAATAAGATAATCTAATTTGAATGTTTCTTAAAAGTAACTATACCTATAATTTGTATGCAGTGTGAATTGTAGCCTCTTTGTATGCTACATAGTGAGACAATATAGCAACCATGAACCTATCAGCTCGAAATTGTCGACACAAGATGTAAGGTTGATGAGGGCAGAAATCATAGAGAGATTTGCGACCGAAGTTGGCCGGTCATAGACAGAACCAATTCAAATACCACCAGAAGAAGAACCAAAAGTATAATAGTGAAAGCACACTAGTGAAAGGAAAACAATGCACACAATGTAGGGGCTGGGCATAGGGTCATCCGACCCGCCCAAATTGCCCAAACCGCCCTACCCGATCTGAACCGCACGCATATGGGCGGTTTCGCAAACACATTAGGGTAGAGTGCGGTTTGGATTTTATACAAATTTCGGGTTGCGGGCAGGTTGCGGGTTTGAACCGCACCCGCCCAACTAGCCCGCATTAAATTAATTAAATTTTTTTTTTCCCCATCTTTCAAATCTAACCGTCCATCTTTCACTCACCATCTCACTCACCTATAACAAACAAAACAAAAGAAAAGACCCTAATCAATCGTCTCCCTCACTCTCTCAGTCTCATCTCAACTCATCACTGTCTCTCTCTCTCACTCTCTCGTTTTTGCACCGATCACTCTCTCACTCTCTCGTTGTTCATCTCATCCCACCGATCATCGCACCGTCGATCTACTCATAGGTAAACTCTCTCTCTCAATCTCTGTCTCTCTCTCTCTCGCCCCAATCGTTGATTTTTTTTTTGTTTTATATATATATATATATGATATATCTCTCTGATCTGATATGTCTCCCTCACTCTCTCATCTCATCAGTCTCACTCTCTGTGCATCTCTGCACCGATCGACTCACACATAGGTAAGCCTCTCTCTCTCTCTCTCTGCACCGATCGAATCTGTGTTTCTTTGGAAATAAATCTAATTTTTTTTGTGGACCAACAGATCTGATTTTTTGAATTTGTTTTGGCCTGTGTTTGTTTTGTTTGAGGTAGCTTTGATGCAGACTAGCAAAACAACTCCCATACAAATTTGTTCTTCAATTTGTTTTGGCCTCTGTGTTTGTTTTGTTCGGTTTCAGATTTGTTTTGGCCTCTATTTGAATCTGTGTTTGTTTTGTTCTTCAATTTCAGATTTTATTAAATCTGAAATCTGAATCTGTATGTTAATTTTATTAATTGTGTCTATTATTAAATATGAAATCTGAATCTGTATGTTATTTAATTTTTGGAATTCAGATTGACCAACTAGGTGGAATTCAGAAAAAATAGGTAGAATCTGTATGTTATTTAATTCTGAATTGAATCTGTTTACATTCAATCTGTTTACATTGAATCTGTCTATTTACATTCAAACTGATTGATTCTGTCTGTATAATTTTGGTACATCTGAATCTGTCTGTATAATTTTGGAATTCAATCTGTTATTAAAATTGAATATGTGTCTGTAAAATTGATTCTATGACTGTATTTTTGTAATCCAGTTTAAATGGAGGATAGTATTCAATCTCCCGCAATCAATCTTGTACCTCCGGAATCCTCTAATTCTTAAATGAATCCTCTCTTAGTCGAACCTGAACCTAAACTTGAACCTAAGCCTCCTAGACCCCCAAAGAGAAAGAGTGAGGGTGGAGGGGGGAGAGCACCATCCACAGTTTGGGATCATTTTGACAAGGCTGTAGGGACTGATGGGAAGCGTAGAGCCGTATGTAAATATTGTAAGAAAGAGTATATGACTGACTCTAGAACTCATGGGACTAGTAATTTGAGGAGTCATACACCCAATTGTAAAGAACATCCAAATAGGGATACAGATGGTCAACAAACACTAAATCTTAAACCGAAACAAAATGAAGAGGGTGTTGAGGTTGTAGCAACAATTTTTATTTGATACTTGTAAAAGGGCTCTTGCGGAGATGGTGGTCATTGATGAGTTGCCATTTAGATTTGTGGAGGGTGTTGGGTTTAGAAGATTTTGTAATGTCATGCAACCCAAATTCACACCAATTCCCTCTCGTCAAACCATATCTAGAGAAGTGCTCAATATATTCAAGAATGAAAGGGATAAGTTAAAGAAGGCCATGAAGGGTCGTAGAATTTGCTTTACTACAGACACTTGGACATCTATTTAGAATTTGTGTTACATGTGTTTGACTGCTCATTTCATTGATGATAACTAGAAACTTCAAAAAAGAATCATAAATTTTCAACCAGTTGAGGATCACAAAGGAGAACCATTGGGTCGAAAAATTGAGTCGTGTTTGATTGAGTGGAACATTGATAGCATATTCACCTTAACAGTTGATAATGCTAGTTCTAATAATCTTACCATTCAATATTTGAAAACGATAACCAAAGATTGGAAGGGGACTATTTTGCAACATGAGTTTATTCATATGCATTGTTGTGCACATATTCTTAATCTCGTTGTGAGTGATGGGTTGAAAGAAATGAATGATTCTATTGCCAACATTAGACTTGCGGTGAGATTTTCTCCTCATAGGCATGATGTTTTTAAGAAGTGTGCGGCCACACTCAAACTTGATTCGAAAGCTCTTGTATGCCTAGATGTACCAACTAGGTGGAACTCTACCTATTTGATGTTCGAGGCCGCCCGAAAAGTATAAGAAGGCTTTTAACCGATTGAAGTTTGTGGATTCCAACTTTAAACCTTATTTCAAGGATGTTGATGGTGGCCTAAGAAGAAGTCCGAATGAGTTGGATTGGAAAAAGTGTAGAATTTTTTTGAGGTTTCTAAAATTATTTTATGTTGCAACTAAGAAATTTTCGAGGTCTCTCTTTGTTACTTCCAATGCTTTTTACAAAGAGATGTTTGTTATTGAAAGCAAAATTAACCAATTAATTTTGGAGGAGAATGATACTTTGAGCACAATGGCAAAGACTATGAAGCTAAAGTTTAGCAAGTATTGGGGGGATAGAAGTAAAATCAATTTGTTGTTGTATGTTGCGGTGGTTCTTGATCCTATCAAAAAAATGACATACTTGGAGTTTGTTTTTCTAATTTATTTCTTGGAGATAATAGGAAGGTGGAAGAGATGGTAGACAAGGTTAAGAGTTGCTTGAGTCGTTTGTATAGCCATTATGTCACACTTTATCCTTCAAATGAGAAACTTCCAAGTGTGAGTGAAGTTGTGAATATGGTGGAAGATGATGATGATGATGATCCCTATTCTTTAGTTGACTCCCAATTTAATTCCTATTTGGAGGGGCGATGCACTAGTGGATCTAAGTCGGAATTGGAACAATATTTATCCAAGGTTGAACATTTTGCAAAGAATCAAACATTTGAGATTTTGGATTATTGGAAGGTGAATGCAACCAAATATAGGGTGTTATCACAACTTGCTAGGGATGTGTTGGCCATGCCTATTTCTACCGTTGCATCGGAGTCGGCTTTTAGTACGGGAGGGCATATTCTTGATCCATTTCGTAGTTCACTCTCGCCTTCTATGGTTGAAGCTCTTGTATGTACTGAAAATTGGCTTCGAAGCAACCTTCCAATTTCTCTTCGAAAGGCGATGGATGATGTGGAAGAATTTGAGCAATATGACTCGGGTAAATGAGAATTTATTTATCTTTATTTTTATTTGTATTATTCATTTTCTAATGTAAGTTTTATTAATCTTCTCTTGTTGACTTCTAATTAGGTACTTTGGAGTCAAGCTCATCTTCAACTTCAACCTATAATGTTGATGTTGATGCTATAATTGATATCTAATATCCATTTGCTCATTGGTAATTTTTTCATATACTCAACACATTTTCTTACTATATTGAGATGCAATATATAGACATTTGTTTATCTTTTCATTTCTTACTATAATTGAAGATTAAAGTTTATATTTTTTCAACTTGTTTTTGTGTAGGGTTCATCAACCAAATGCATGGAATTAGAATTGGAATTTGTGAAAGTTGAATTGGATGTGATTCATGAAGATGAAGTTTGATATATTAGAAATATTTTAATTTTATTTCATGGGTTTGTATTGAATGAAGTTTGACAACAAATTTTTTTTTTTAATTGCGTTTTGGTTTTGGATGAATGTTAGTTAATGATTTTTTTTTTTTTTTTTTTTCGGGTTAGGAATGATGAATGTTGAATTTTCAATGTAGGATTTTCTTATTTGGATTATGAATGATGAATGTAGGATGAATGCAAATTCATGATAGAATGTAGATTTTGAATGATTTGTTTAGGTTATGAATTGAATTTGTTGTGTTTTTTTATTTTATAAGTTTTAGTTCATTAATTATTAATGTTGGAGCATTTTAGAAAATATGAGAAAAAAGGTCCAAAATAAGATTGACAAAATGGGAGAAAAAAAAGGTTTAAAAATAAATTTTTGAAAATAAAGTTCAATCCGCAAACCGCCCGTAACCGCCCGCACACCCGTGAACCCTATCCGCACAAACCGCAAACCGCATTGCGGGCGGTTGCGGGTTGACTTTTCCCCAAACCGCATAGATGCGGGCGGTCCAAACCGAACCGCAACCCATTCCAAACCGAACTGCGGACACCCCTAACACAATGTAATTAGGAATAACCCTTCAATTTGTTTTTTCATGCATTGAAAAAATGATGATATTTGAAATATATGTATAAATATTTTTTTGACTAATGTAAATTTTATAACTATCAATGGTTAAATATTTTTTTTTTATAATGTATGCTAAGTGATGATTGTCAACACAATCCACACAGAGAAAATTGTCTGCAAAAATTTCTCTGGTATGAAGTTACCTGAATTTCACCGAGAAATTTAACTCGTATAGTGCCAAGAGGGTACCTATATGATCATGTAATCTGTAATGCACTGTGTTGGTACAAAACAATCATCAAATTTAAAAAACACAATGCACATAGTAATTTTCTCTGCTATTGGCAAATTTCTCTGCATGAATTTGACCTCGCAAAACACAATATACAGAGAATTTTCTCTGCTAATGGCAAATTTCTCTGGATGAATTTGACTGATATTGTCAATACACTGTCTATAGTATGTTTCAACAAACACAATGCACATTGTAATTTTCTTTGCTATTGGCAAATTTCTCTAGATGAATTTGACCTCACAAAACACAATGCACATAGTAAATTTCTCTATTATTGGTAAATTTCTCTGGATGAATTTGACTGGTATTATAAAGGCACTCCCAAAGTACGTTTCTGAAAACATAATATAAAAAGTAATTTTCACTACTATTGAAAAATTTCTTTGGATGAATTTGATTAGTATTATAGACAAACTATCCAAAAAGTACATTTCACAAAACAAATTACACAAAGTAATCCTCAAATGTATTATTCAATCAATAAAATGTATTATCCTCAACTATTTAACAAAGGTTCCTTACATGTCCTCTTATCATGGTGACCAATACTCTCACATCAACTACACTTCATTACCCTTTTAAACTCTCCAGTAGAAGCAATTATGTTCTTCTTTGGCCTCCCAGCTGGTCTCTTACTCAATGGAGGTAAAATCATAGCATTATCAATGCTACACATTGGTTTTTCAATAGTTGAAACTGGGCCAATTGAAAACAAGTATGCTTGACGATACATATCAGCATGAAAAAATGGTTTAACAAATGAATTCAAATTCTTTCCACTCCTAAAAATTGCAGCAACAACATGTTGACATGGATACCCATTTATTTCCCATTTTCGACATGAACAAGTTCTTAACCTAAGATCAACCATAATCGAAGAAAAACAATGCACTTCAAACACATTATCAGATGATAAACTCACATTCCATGTCCTCCCATCCATGAAAGCCTTCTCCAACACACTATCCATACAAGGACAGAGAACTTTATTCCATTTACTAGAGAGCAGCCGCCTATTGGACCTCATATTCATGATTTGCAACTGTATCATGTCCACCAAATTTGTTATTGGCAAGTGCCGAGCTTCTCGTATCCATGAATTGAATGACTCAGCAACATTTGAATACATTTCACCATAACGTTTTCCCTCAAAATATGCATCACTCCAATTTTCATATGGTAAACTTCTCAAAAAAACACTCACAATGTCTATTCTCTTATTTTTTAATTCATTTAACTTGAAATGGAATGATGCCTTTGTTAGCGCATATGCACATTTTGAAAACTTGGACACAATCGTCTTCCTAACCAAATTTGTGTTTCCACATGATAACCTATCTCTCAAATTTCTCTTTAGATGTTCAAGACAAAATCCATGATAGCAATTAGGGAAAAACCTAGCAATTCCTTCCACAATACCATAATGTCATCTGATATGAAACTTATCACCCTCTTTGATCCCAATACTTCACATAAATGTTCAAGGAACCAACACCAATTGTCTTTATTCTCAGTATCAATAACGGTAAAAGCTATAGGAAAAAAAACCTACAAAACAAATATGAACAACCATATTAGATATACACATGCAGAGAAAATTAGAACAACAAATAACTAGAGAAATTTGTCACTGCTAACATCCAAAGAAACTTCACACAGTGGCCAAATCTAGAGAAAATTCACACAGTGGCAACCTCCAGAGAAAATTCACTTAGTGACTAACTCCAAAGAAAATTCACACATTGGCAACATCTAGAGAAAATTCACTTAGTAACCAACTACCAAGAAAATTCACACAATGACAACATCCAGAGAAAATTCACTTAGTGACCAACTACAGATAAAATTCACACAATGACAACATCTAGAGAAAATTCACACACTGACCAAAATCTAGAGAAAATTCACACAGTGGCCACCTCTAGAGAAAATTCAAAGTGTTAGAGAAAAATCACAAAACATAATCACAAAAATAGAAAATTCACTCAATTCCCACATGTAAAGAAAATTCACATACTTAGAGAAAATTAGATATATTTACAATTACCTTCATTCCCATCTTTCCCCGTTGCAACATGCATAACTTCTTTGTATCGTCCTTTCAAAAATGTTCCATCAAGAAACAACAATGACCGACAATATTTGAAACCAGTATTGCATGCATGAAAAGCCACAAACACTCTTTTGAAATGCTTGTTTTCTTCAAAATTTAACTCAAAACGATTAACTGGATTGTTCTTTAATGCCTCATCAAAATGCCACCATAATTGATCGAATGACAAACAAGAATCCCTATATGTACTACATTTTGCTTTTTCAACCCTCAACCAACCACAGTTATAACTGATTAAGACCTCATACTTGTCTTTCATTTATTTGACAACATTCACTGGACGAGTTAAAGGTTTTGCACTTACCTCTTCAAGAATCAACCAGAAACTAAGCTGGAAGTCATCCAAGCATGTTTACTAGTACAAGCCGCCACACCACACGTATGTTCATTGTTCAAAGTTCTTATGTAAAAGAACCCATTTGTTTTTTCAACTGAAGCATGTACACACCACATACATCCCCTTGATTCCTTGTATGCACATTCTGCCATAACCCTCAGCTTGTCATTTTTAACATACGTAAACTAAAAACCAACCTCAATAGCATACTTGCATAAAATAGTACGGAACTCGACCACACCACCCTCAAACTTTTGTCCAACACTCGTAATATTATTTCACCAACCAACTGACAATAACACCTTGTCTTGATGGGAACAAAACTTAGAGAGTGAATTCCTTTCAATATCCATGAGCCTATCACATTCACCATGCACAACATCTATCCAATTAGACTCCACTTCACCCTCTTGATCAGAAGTACTATACCAAATAACTAAAATATCTACTATATCAACACCACGTGCACAAACAACCCTCAACATATTCAAAAAATCAATATTATTTCGAACCATACAATTCGGATAGTCCACAATAGAATATGAAATACACATTGTCTCAGGTTTCAAATTCTCTCATGTTTTACACAAAATGCCAACCAATTCCTTAAAATTCAATTCACATGAAACATTAATGACAATAGTATCATTCTCATATTTGCACAGCAACAAAACTGCCCTATCCATCTAAACTGAAAGAAAAAATAAGAAAAATAACTTGTTCAATATAAAAACACTTCTCAAGAACAACATAAAAGTCCAAAAAATTTTCTAATAATTATAATTTTCTCTAGATTATAATAACAAGCTTATAATTTTCTTTGAATTCAAATAAAAGTTTAGAGACATTTACAAACTTATATCCACCTTCAAGATAACAAAAAAAAAATTACAGAAAACTTAATGAATCCAGAGAGAATAACAGAGAAATTTAATGATAACTATTAAACACAATCATAGACAAAAATCACACAGAAGAACTGTTATGAAATTATAAGTTTCTCAGTGATTTTCACTGGACTACAAGCTTACAATTTTCTCTATATGATTGTGCAGTATTGTACTCAAATCAAAATCCAGAGAAATTTACAAACTTATATACACCTTCAAGATAACAAAAAAATATATATATTGTACTGTTCATCTAAACTGAAAGAAAAAAACATAAAAAATAACTTTTGCTCAGAAATGAAACATTCAATTAAATCCCCAATCCATATATCTAGTCTAGAGGACATTAAAAATAAAAAATAACAAACTTATAATAACATGTCCAAATAAAATTATGATTTTCTCTAAATTATAATAACAAACTTATAATTTTCTCTAAACTACAAATAAAAGTCCAAAGAAATTTAAGAACTTATATTCACTTTCAAGATCATAAAAATAAAAAATTAACATCAAATTGACAAAAATGCTAACTATTCTACACAAACTCAGAGAAACTCATAGAAAAGATCTGTTATGCTCACAAAACATTCAATTGAGAAGAAAAATAAATAAATAACAAACTAATAACAACATGTCCATAACAAATTACAATTTTCTCTGTGATTTTCATTGAATTACAAACTTACAATTTTCTCTGTGATTCTATCTGCATTAGAAACTTATAATAATATGTCCATATGAACTTATAATCTTCTCTGTGATTTTCGTTGAATTATAATAACAAACTTACAATTTTCTCTGGACTATATCAACAAAAGTGCAGAAAAAACATAAAACAAAACTTAGAGAATAAAAAATGATAAGAAATTTACACTTATCTCTGGTTTAAAGAAATTTCCCTAGTTTGAAAAAATAGAGAATAAAACTTATCATTGATGAACATGTTAATGAAAAACAGAGCACGAAAAATGAACTCTACAAATCAAAATCAACTCTACAAATCAAAATCAACTTTATTGTCAACTTTCTTTGAAATTGATCAAAAACAGAGAATGAAAAATGAACTCCAAAAATCAAAATCAACTCTATCAAGCTGGCCTCTCTCTAAAATTGATCAATAACAGAGAATGAAAAATCAACTCTAAAAAGCATAAACAACTTCACTAAGCTAGCCTCTCTTTTAAATTGATCAAAACTGAAAACAAAAACCTAATGCAAAATACACTTGAAAAAATAATATAAAATTGGAATCCTTACATACATTTCAAAACAAAAAGCGAAACTCATATGGAATCTTCATCGAAAACATACCTGATTCAACTTCACTGAAAAACCTACACGATCAACATCACTGTAACTGTGACACCCTAAGTGTTTACTTAAATACCACATAAATATTTATAGTTATATATAATTATGGTTGTATGTGATAATATATTATTTAATAAATAAATAAATAAATAATAATAACAATAATAATAATAAAATAGTTAAACTATACGTGCTATGTAAATTAATTTACTATTGTGATTATCAAATATGTGATGAAGAGAATTATTTGGGGGCTAAATTAATCACTAATTAGTGTAAGGAGATTGGAAAGTATAGAATTAATTAGACAAATCAAGTAAAAATCTATTTCAAGATTTGTTGTTAAATGAAAGGATTTGCAAATATTACTAAGATAGTGAGGTGGAGCTATCTGTACATCTAGGGGTGGTGAGTCATCACTTAGGGTCATTAAGTAAATGGTGAGTCATCACCCAACTTAGCATATAAATAGGAGGGGGCTGTGATGTTGGTACCAGCAGAAGAAAGAAAGAAAAAAAAAAAATAAGAGAAAAGGGCTTCGGTAGAAAAGTGAGTAAGGAAAAGACCGAAAAATCAAAGGAAATAGTAAGGGTTAATATTAAAGTGAGTTATATTATACCTTGAGTCACCATAATATATTTTACGTATGTTTTGACTTATCACAATTTATTTTATACAAATTATATTTTATGAGTTATATTAATACAAGTTATCTTTTATAAATTATATTAATATTTCAGTTACGTGGATTAATTTCTGAACTCTATTTGTTTAAAATGAAACCCATGGATATTTTTGTTTAAATTTTAAAGAATTTTTTACTATGACCTTATAAACAATTATGTTTTGTAAGTACCACCACGGGAGTCCCACGCCTTGGAGGACTTAAATAACCATTGGCCTCTGTTTAGTCACTTTGTGGTCCTCTGTTTGTCATGGATTCATTGACCTCTGTTCTAATTGTCACTTCTATGACCTCTATTCTACTCTATTCTATACCATGGTTATGGTTATTTATTTACATAATTTATGTATTTCAGTTTCTGCCACTTAAATGATTTATTTACCAAATTGAGTTATGTAAATGTTTTGGCCTAACTAACTATCCATGGTTATTTTGTATTCTCTATACTGTTGGTATAATATTTCTCACTCTGTTGTGTGCTTACAGCTATTACCCTTTCAGGTGACAAGATGTAAGGGAAACCCATAACCTCACATAATGGAACCCGCGCGAGAATTGATGTTGAACCACTATTTTGTCTTTCTTTTCTTTTTCTTTTTTTTTTTTTTTTATATTTTTGCTCCCTTTTGTTTCTACTCGAGGCCAGTCACTGAATAATAAAATTATAAAAGCCCTATAGATGTATTTTCTCTTATTAAAATAGTAAAATGGAGTAATTTCCTATTTAATTATTTTTATTTCCGCTTGGCAATTTAATTTGCTACAAATAAAATAAGTTAGTAGGTTGCGAATCCAACCCTAAGCCCCTGGGGTTGGGTCTTGACAAAGATGACATCAGAGTCATGATTCAAAAAAAAATGCTATTTTAATTTGATCAGAAAGTTTGAAAAGTTATAAGTAAATCTATAAATAAAACTGTATAGCTAGATAAACATAATAAAATAAAATAAAAATAATAAATATTAGCCTACAACGTTAGTCTTTTTGTGTAAAATCTCACGCTTATTCTGGTGATGTAGGAATGTCCGAGATTAACCTCGATAATGCATTTTGGGATGAGCTCGGGGCCACTAATTTAGATGAGATTTTAGCAGAGCACCCCGCCCCCGCCTCACCTGAGGGATGGGGAGATTCAGAGGATATAATCAGAGGACTGCATCCAGGCCTTGCCCAATTGATAGGTCGGCCAATCTATATACAGGCTGATCCTATCGATGTCCCACATTTACTATGGAGGCAGAGCCGTGCCTATACGCGTGAACGTTTTCTTGGACCCACTCGTGTCATCGGCGTTGCCTCGGGACATGACCGCCCGCACTACATCATAGGCCCTCTACTCCCAGATTTGGTGGCCAAAAGGGGGAACGTGTACCTCAAGGATTATATTTTCACCACTGTCCCTAACCCGCTGGAGATAATTAATATTCAAAATGTTGACTTTAATAATGACTTGTCATATATCGAGACACCCAGCTGGATTGTCAATCGAGCATTTTTGGGATACATACAGTCCGTCCCCATTTTTACAGTCCAGGCAGCATGGATGTGTTTTGGTGTAGTCCAGTTAGGATGGGAATTTGAGCTTTTTATGCAACACTATTTTCCATGGTTGTTTGGCCCATTTGACCCACACTGACCATGATGTGTTCTAATCTCTTTTTGTTGTCTTTTTTGTTTTTGTTTACCACAGGGATGAGACACTAACATATTCTGACTTTTGAAACAAAGATGTAATATTAATTCTAAAAAATAGTAAAGTTGGTATTTTATACAGATATAGATTGCTCAACACATGCTTGCGTTGTAAATGTAATGCCTCGTTTATTACTTTGTAGAATGGCTAATAATGGTAACGGAAGCGAGCCATCAGTCAGTGGCACTGAATCGATGGAAAGAATAATGGAAAGGCGATTACTAGCTTTTTGCAAGCCTTGCAGACTAACATCAACAATGGGATGTCGGAACGGCGAGAAGAGCCGGTTACCATAAAACAGTTCCAGGATCTGAAACCCACCACATTTACCGATGGCCTAGACCCAATGGTAGCAGACGCTTGGGTTAAAGACATGGAAAAGATTTTTCGTGCCCTACCCTGCACCGAAAGACATAAGGTAACTTTCGCCACTTTCACTTTCAAAGACAATGCACATGAATGGTGGCTTCTCACTCTGGAAAAAGAAGAAATTGCGACTTGGGCAAGATTCTTGGAAGTATTTTATGAAAAATACTTCCCAGATTCATTGCAAAAACAGAAGGCATCAGAATTCATACATCTAAAGCAAGGAACCATGACGGTGGCTAAATACGAGAGCAAGTTCACATAACTTGCTTGATTTGCGACATACGTTATCCCCACCGAAACTCGAAAAACAAGAAAATTTGAAGCATGATTGAATGTTGAAATTAAAGATAGGCTCGAGGTTTTGAAACTGCCAACCTATGTGGAAGTGGTAGACAGGGCGTACATTGCAAAAAAGATGATTAAAGCCTCGCATTCCAGATAACCAAACCAAAAGAAGCAATTTTGGGAAAGAAACAATAGAAGATCTGGTGCTACGCCTCCCAAAAAGGTGAATATGGGCATAACCAATTCAAGCAATCAAGGTCCTACCAACCCCTGAAGTGGCACTATCCCAATTTGTTCTACTTGTGGGAAGGCTCATTGGGGACAATGCCATTGAGACACGGGAGCATGTTTTAAATGCGGTCAACTCCAGGAACTACTTGTGACAACCCTCACCACTGTTTACTGATAACACCACTGATTAGTGCTAATCTATGATTAAGCATGTTAACTGACTGATCGACTAAAATTCTGAATTGATTGATTGAGTGTATTAGTTTAATTTTGTGTCTATCTGTTTGACTGTTGAATTATCTGTTCATGTTTTATGTTTCAAACTGTAAATTGAAGGCCTTATCGGCAGCCGAATCTAAAATTGATTAGTGTTTTGTGCTAATTAAAAATTATGTGATTTTATGGCATGTTTAATTGAAATTTGATTTGGTATGATTAAATTAGGTTAAATAATGCTAAATTGCAAGAGTTGACCTTATTTACAACTTTGCCACTTAGTGGCCCACTTCATATCATATTTTGAGGCTTGAATTATGCATTAGATACATCATTTCCTCAGCCATTCCTTGAGACCAAAATCGACTAGAGTGAGAGACTGAGAGAAATTGAGTTCAACTTGGAGATTTGCTTGGAAATTATAGGAATTGAAGGATAATTTGCATAATTGAGCTCTCATATCTTGCATTCAAGACCTAAGGTAGGACATTTACCTTCTTGTTTGTGAATTCAAGTTAATTGTCGCATGGTTCATAGTAAAAAGGAGCTTAAGATCATCAATTGGTTGTAGATGGTTAAATAGAGGCTTAAATCATGCATGCATGTGCATATCTTGAAGTTTTGAGGTTGTTTTCATGGAAATTCTTGCATGCATGTTTACATTTTGGTTCTAGCCCATGAATTCATCTTGTTTTTGAAAGAATTGGCCCTTTGGGGCAAGTATTTGAAGCTTTGAAGTTGTTTAAATCCATGCATGTTACATTTGGGTCTTGTTCATAAAAGCTTCTTTGAAAATGTGTTTAATGGAACTACCTTTGGGCTTTGATTTCTCAAATTGAGCTTTGAATCATGTAATATTATGAGTTTACAAGTGTTTTTCAGAAAATTAGCCCAAGAGGATCGAATTTGATGTTGTAAAACTTGGTTTTGAGCTTGAGGTTCGAATCTAGAAATTCTAGATTTTGAACTCACGCTCGAGCGTACGCTCGAGCGGGGAACTTCACGCTCGAGCGTACACGCTGAGTTCATGCAGTCCGCTCGAGCGGGGAAAGTGACGCTCGAGCAAGAAATGCGTGTTCCCAGCACTTTGCATTGTTTTACAATCCGCTCGAGCGGGGGAATGCGCGCTCGAGCGGGGACCTGAGTCACACGCTCGAGCGGGGGTCGAGCGCCCGTCGAGTGTGAATTTCATGCATTCAATACTTTTGTCATGTTTTGCAATCCGCTCGAGTAAGGAAGTGATGCTCGAGCGGGAAACCTTTGTCTGCATGTCCGCTCGAGCGTAGAAAGCCACGCTCGAGCGTGACCCCTGTTTTCTGAAAATTTTGCAAAGTGTTTGTAAGTGCATCTTTGCATTCTCATCCCATCCTAGGCATTCCTAGGCCTAGTTTAAGACATCTTAATGAGGATATTGATGTAGAACCATACCGAGGCAAATTAGGGATTAAGTTATTATTTTTCCCAACTGTGTAGCTTAGTGTGTGTTCACTCTATAACTGTGTAGGGTTGGCATCCGGAGACGCTCTAGCTTATCTGTAGCCCAGAACTCTGTGAGTAACAATGTTGTAAAGATATGTTCAATTGAGATTACTTTCTGAACGAATGGCTGAACTATTTTATGAAATAACACTGTTTACTGAATGAATGTTTGTCCTAATTGCAAACTGTATTCGTGGCATCCGTAGCAATTTACAGTTACTGTACTGTACTGCTACTATCACAGAGATCTCTGTCGGTTCCCATGTTGGAACCACTACTGTTTACTGATATGATGGCCATCAACTGACTGTTTGGTCTGTTAAGACCTACTGTACTGTTTTGTTATTGGATGTACCACATATGACTATTATAGTTTCAGAATGATTGTTATGGCATCAATTATGAGCCACAAACTGAATGACTGATATACTGATAATCGACTATTTTCAATACTGAAAGGACATTCATTCTTAACCTCTTTACGCATATGTTATTTACTGGGCTTTAACTCACTGCTCATATATATATGTAGGTGTACAGGCACCGGACCGTTGCTAGAGGCGTCAGGATAGGCTCCTGTTTTGTCAAGCCAACCTTTGTGCCTCACTTTGAGGTTCCAGAACTGTTCAAGCTGAGGCTGGTTGGGGTGTTTTAGTTTTTCCCCTTTTATATATGTCCTGTATAGACTGAATGAGGTTGTACTGTACTATTCTAATAGGGATCAAGTCTCTATCCTGAATGATTGTAAATATTGTGCATACTATTTGGAACTGATTGTATATATGTTATGAAAAGTTTTTTGCATACAGACTGTCATAGCTCATTGGACATTTTTTAATTACTGTTTTGGCTTTTGCCAGCCCCTATACTCTGTATTGCTGTTCTACTGTTAAGCAGGCCTTCAGTAATCTCGGATTACTGGCCGGTTACGGTGCTAAACCCATAGGGGCGGGTTTGGGTCGTGACAAAGTGGTATCAGAGCGATATTAAACCACGAGTTATACCGCACACACGTATCCAAATGAGCTATAGGATGTCCTAGAAAGTGATTAGGGTATTGCATGAGCATTGAAAAGTGTGTGTGGCCATGACATGAATATATGTGCTAATGTGTTAATATGTTTAAAGTATGCAACTTCTTATGTTTATTATTACTATGTTGCATATAGTGAAATGGATAATGCAAGAACTACTGATGAAACTGAATCATCCGAAGCCAGAATGGCAAGACTGGAAAGAACTGTTAAACGATTGACTAAAGCCTTAAAGCAACAACAACAACAGAACCAACAGCCCCCACCTCCTCCGGTACAGCCGAAACAGAATGTGAATGATGACATCATTGCTCTAACACAAAAGTTCAGTAAGATGAAACCGCCATCATTTCAGGGAGGCCTTGAACCATTGAAGGCCGAAGCGTGGGTGCTAGAAACTGAAAAATTATTTGAAGTCTTTCCGTGTTCTGAAGCACACAAAGTGCTACTGGCTACCTTCACCTTACAAGAAGAGGCCAGAAGGTGGTGGATGCTTGTCCGTGACACCGACACTGTTATGACTTGGGCTCAGTTTAAGGGAGCCTTCTTTGAGAAATACTTTCCACAGTGTGTCAAGGATCGAAAGGTGACTGAGTTTGAACAACTGAAACAAGGCACTATGTCCGTAGCAGAGTATGAATCTAAATTCACGGAACTTGCCCATTATGCACCACACATGGTGGATACCGACTACAAAAAGGCCAGAAAGTTTGAAGGCGGCCTTAATGTAGAAATTTTTGACAGAATCAATGTTCTGAAATTGTTTAAATACGTGGATGTTCTCGATTGAGCAATAATGGCTGAGTCGAACATCGAAGCATTGAAACAGACTGAAACACCATCGACCGAGTGGCATGGTAAAAGACGGGGTTTTATGTTTAAGAAAGGCCGAAACAATCCATTGAACAAAAAGCAAAATACAGGGTCAACGACTAGTTCTAGTCAAGGAAACTGTTCTATACCGCCCTGCTCCGAATGTGGTAAGAATCATAAGGGAGTTTGTTATAAAATCTCTGGTGCTTGTTACAAGTGTGGCAAGGTAGGCCATATGGTTAGAGATTGCCCTTCCACTTCCCAAGGCAATAGCAAAACTGCACCTAGCGCAACAGCATCAACTGCTCCACCGAAACCCAACCCTAAAGCCACTGGAAAAGAGCCTATGAGACAAGGCTGAGTGTTTGCACTCGTACTGGGAGATGTACAGAATACCGAGACCGTTGTGTCAGGTATACTCTCAATTTGTGCTCAAAATGCGTATGTTCTCATTGATTCAGGGTCTACACATTCATATGTATCGCATGCTTTTTCGCGAAAATTGAATAGACCATTAGAACTCATGAATTACTTGTTAGCTGTATCTTCACCTGTTGGAGGATCCATGACTTGTGCTTATATGTATCCTGCATGTGAAATTATTGTTGGGGATGTTCATTTGTATATTGATTTACTGCCCCTGAATATTGATCACTTCGATGTGATATTGGGAATGGACTGGTTAACAAAATATCATGCCACCATAGATTGTGTAACAAAACAAGTTGTTTTCCGTCCACCTAGATTGCCTGAATTCGTGTTTAATGGAGTTGGAATAGTACCTCCCCCATATCTGATTTCATCCATGAAAGCGTTTAAACTGATTAGAAAGGGGTGTAAGGGGTATCTATGTTCTGTATTGATTGTACCTACTAATGATAAAACTAATGTGAATAGTATTCCTATAGTCAGAGAATTCCCAGATGTTTTTCCAGATGATTTGCCAGGGGATTTGATTGATAGGGAAATTGAGTTCACCATTGATGTGATTCCGGGTACACAGCCTGTATCTAAAGCTCCGTACAGAATGGCACCTACCAAATTGAAGGAGTTGAAAGTTCAGCTACAAGAACTGTTAGATAAGAAGTTCATCAGGCCCAGTACTTCACTATGGGGCGCGCCAGTCTTATTTGTGAAGAAGAAAGACGGCTCACTGAGACTCTGCATTGACTACCGTGAATTGAACAAGGTAACAGTGAAAAATAAATATCCATTGCCTCGCATTGTTGATTTATTTGATCAGCTATAGGGTGCCCAAGTGTTTTCCAAGATTGATCTTAGATCTGGATACCACCAGTTGAAAGTTAAGACAATGAACTGTGGACGCGCCCCGCGTGAGGGCCTCACCCTACAGTTCGGACTCAAATTGTCACGGTTCTTAATCTGAACCAAAGAGTCCAAATCCGGCAGATCGTTTTGAGAAAACAGATTTTTTGAAAAACGAGTGCCACACATGGACTGCTTTGCCAGATACAGAGTCGCCACCTAAATATTTTTTAATGGGGGAATTTAGGAAACCCTGACTCGTTTGCCTAAGGCCACGTGTCCATCATCACCAAAGTTACCTCGGCTCGGGAACTTAGGTACGATTGGGGAAGGTCAGCTATGAGCACCCCCTCTCGCCCGATCCAAAGATCGGCCTCTACTAACCGTGATATCTCATTTTTTAAAACACATGCGTTCTTTTTCCGATTAATTAGCTAGAATTACTATGTGATGCGCACAACACAAAAGTATAGACTAGATCGCCTAATTTGGAACAAAGCATTGCATATCCGTTCATTTGGAAAATGATTTGAGATTTGCTACTCGCAAGTAGGCTAAAACACGGATTTCAATGAGTTGTTCCAACTCAAACAATCCAACCTTCACCCACAGGCATTCAGGCAATTATATCATTTAAGCACATAGCCTCATGGTAAAGCATGCTGATATGGTAACACTCACACACGTGCAAGGATGCTAAAACATAAATGCTTACCGAGTACTCCAAGCCAAAACAGAAACTAGTTAGTAATCATATGCATGATCCTAGTTCATGTTAAGATGGCTAATGCAACGCATGCGAGATACAACTACAATAGGCTCGGCTATCCTAATATGGCATATGATGATGCTACAGCTATCACGTATTCAATTTGGGATTGAAATACAAATGCAGTTAGTATGATGCGCCGAGCCCGGTGCATGCAAAATGAATGAATGTATGCAAATATGCTGTCATAAGTATGCTAATTGAAACATGTCCTAAACTAACCATCGAAAGCTAGTAAATAAAAGGGAAGAAAGAAATAGGGGTTGGAAGACATGCACACACGCACCCACACTTATTACAATTACGCCCTCGCTCGGAGGGACCAAAAGAATAATACAGTCCGAATAATGAATCAACTATCCTAACTAATTAATTATTACAGACCCTCTAATTAATTAACAAATTAATCACAAAAATAATTTAAATGTGAAGCTAGAGAGAGTGCCACAGCTCTGCCTCGGAATGCGCGAATGATGCATGCTTGACTCGCCCCGCTCAGAAACTCGCTGCCATAGCACTGTTGCCTCTGTTTACACTGTCCTGCTCTTTTGAAAATTTTCACAAGTCCCAAGGATGCTTCTCTGAACACTGGGGAGCATCACCGACCAAGTGGGAACACCACCGGCCGAAGGGAATGGTCATCGACCATTGGTTGGGCCATCGGCTAATTGTATTTGGTCGGTCGGCACTCCAAGTAGCTGGCCGGTTATTTCTTCCTGCAGAATCCTGCAGTTGACAGCAGCAGAGGGCAAGCAGTGTATGGCATGGAATTTTCAAGCAAATGTGAGCATGGCCACACTCCCTATCATGCAATGGACTCAAGGGAGCATGGCCCTCAACCCTCGGGCCATCAATTATGCATTTCGATGCATGATGGCCTAAGAGGCCAAGTTTGCAACTTAATGTAAATGCATGGAACAAACAAATGAATGCCAACACCCTATCATATTGAGATCAATGGCATCGGCGACCGAGGATTGAGACGTGTTGTGTCACTTGGAGTACGAACACTCCTCACCCCTCATGCTTGGTTTGACACCCCAAACCAAGCAATGCAATGCATGTATACAAACATGGCTCAAAAATGCAACATGAGTCTAAGATGCAAAACATGCCAAATGCAATGTAATCTATTATGCAAGCATGCAATGTGCTAATCATGCAAGAGGCAATAAAATGTAATTTAACATGTGATACAAACATGGTGCAATGCAAGCATGTAACTAAAGGCAATATGTCAAACATACAACCATGTACAGGAATGGACTTAGACTGAACTGGGAGGCCTTAGCCACACCCTAAAACAGTGGCCAAAGGTGGTGCAAAAGGGCACAAAATGTCAAGCAAACAAGCATGCCAATTGGTCCAAGATTCAAAGCTAGTCAAGATGCTTGAGCTAAGGCCATGTCAACCAAGCCCCGCAAGGCCAAGATGACTGAAGACAGTCTAGGGGCAGACCAAAATACGACTAGGACATGCATGGAACATGGTCAAATCACGCCAAGAAATAGGCCCAAAACAAAAGCAAAGCCACCAAGTGGAGCATTACTCTACACCTACCCCAACCACTCATGGCATGGACTAAGCAACCAAAAACAGATTTTCAATGCATCAAAATATACCCAAAAATCCTCTGATATGGCAGCCCAAATGACCTAAACATAAGGCATGCACTATGACCCTTTTTAAGGCACAAAAGAATAACCCTTCAAGGCATGAAATGGGTGATGAATGCAAGCATATGAACATGGATTATGGACTGAAATATGGTCTCCAATGATGCCAAATCAAGAGAATGAGCTAGGCTAAGCATGTTAGTGACCCACACCCTCAGGGCTCTCAAGCCAAAATGCAAAGAGGCTAAACCAAACATGGCAAACTTGACCAAATCAATACCCAACAGTCCTTGAGCATGGCAAAATAATGCTAAAACCTTCATGAAGTTAGGCTAGAACATGCAAGAATCATGGCCTAAATGCATGGCACATTTCTGGGTAAAATGGGGAAATGCAAGGCAAGTATATTAAGCATGAAAGGGGCCATTAATCCGACCGAAAAAAGAGGCATAATATGACCCAACAACACCCAAAAACTCCTGAAATGAAGTCAAGAACAACTAATCATGCATGCTACCCTTATGAGCCAAGAACATGCACAAAAAAGAGACAAAGGGAAAGGGGTGTCCCTCCCCTATACAAGACTTCAAAACTCCTTCTTCACCACTAAAAATCCACTGGATTTCAGTGGTGAGAAGGTCAACACACAACAGTAACCAAAGCTTAACAAAGAGAGCACCAAAAGGGCCAAACAAGGCCTACGAGGGTGAGGTCGACCCCCAACACCAAAGCAACCTTAATGAAGTATCTTAAGCATGCAAATATAAGACTTTTTTCAGTTATACACAAAGTCTAAAATAGTAAGCAAGATAGGTTAAAGACTAGTGCAAGATTGGGGAATATAAAGCAAGAGTGTTACCCTTGAAGAACCCTTGAAGAACAGCAAGTGCAGCGCCCTTCTTCTGATCAAAATCAGTCCAGAACCTCAAGAACGAACCCTCAATGCCTCCCAAAATCAAAGTATGGTGTAGTAGTGTGTGTCTTAGTGCAAAACTAAGAAGAAATCACCCTTTTGGCCCTTAAACACACACACAATGAAGAGAGAGAGGGAGATATAGAGAGAGAGAAAGTGTATATCAAATATATATATATATATGTATTTTGCTCTGGTTTTTGCTGAACCCACCAAAAGGAGGAGGAGGGGACTCTTATATAGACCATCCAAAGTGCAAAGCTTCCAAGAGAAGCTAATAAAAAGGATCAAGGCTTTCTCAAGAAGCCAAGGCAAAGGGGCCAAGGCTTCCTCAAGAAGCTGAGGCAGGGTGCAAGCTTCTTGAGGAAGCTAAGACAAAGGTCCAAGCTTCCTCAAGAAGCTAGACCAAAAGGGTGCAAAAGGAGCAAAACAGCCACAAATGTGCACGGGGGGCAGGGTTTGTGCATTCCAGCTGGCACAGTTGGCATGCACCACGCCTAAAAAAAGGCAAAAAGGTGGTATCGGCCAGAAAAGGAGGCCATCGGCCAAACAAATTGTCGGCCGACCACACCAAATGCCGACCGGCCAATGGTATATTTCATCAATGGCCGGTAGTAAGAAAACACGGCCGATGGCCTCAAGCTAGGGCCGGTGGGTGTCAGGGGTAGCTAATAAGCTACTCTCTACCCTCAGAAGCAAAAACACAAGTGTTCGATGCAAAATTAAACACAAAACAGTCGAGTTGAGAGATCCTGTGGCAAGGCGCGCAGCCGAGGCCTCTGGGAACTCAGGATGAACACAAACATGGATGATCACCGAGTGTTCAAACGGTGACGTCCAAGTCTTGAGAACGGTCAAAAATGGGGTGTCTACAGGGACATCGAAAAGACTGCCTTTCGAACGAGGTATGGACATTACGATTTCTTAGTTATGCCTTTCGGAGTTACCAATGCGCGCCTGCTGCATTTATGGACCTTATGAACAGAATTTTCAAACCGTTCCTAGATGACTTTATTGTTGTATTCATAGATGACATTTTAATTTATTCCAAAAACACGGAGGAACATGAACGTCATTTGAGAATTGCTTTGCAGACCCTAAGAGAATAGAAACTTTATGCAAAACTAACTAAATGTGAATTTTGGCTAGACAGTGTGATGTTTTTGGGACATGTGATCAGTAAAGATGGTATTACAGTTGACCCGCAGAAAATTGAAGTAGTAGTGAACTGGCCTAGACCAACAAATGTTACCAAAGTCCGAAGTTTTCTAGGCTTAGCCGATTATTACAAAAGGTTTGTCAAAGATTTCTCCAAAATTGCCCTACCACTGACACAGTTGACTCAGAAGGGGATATCATTTGACTGGACCGATCAGAGGGAATCAGCTTTCCAGGAGTTGAAAACTCGACTAGTGACTGCACCGATTCTCACCTTACCCTCAGGTACGGATGGATATACTGTATATAGTGATGCTTCTTATAAGGGTTTGGGATGTGTTTTAATGCAGAATGGTAAAGTTATTGCATATGCTTCCTGACAACTGAGACCACATGAAAAGAACTACCCGACCCATGATTTAGAACTTGCTGCAGTAGTGTTTGCATTGAAAATTTGGCGTCACTACCTTTATGGGGCAACATGTGAGGTGTATACAGACCACAAGAGTTTGAAATACTTCTTCACACAGAAAGAACTGAACATGAGGCAGCGGAGATGGTTAGAACTGATAAAAGACTATGACCTGCAAATTCTGTACCATCTTGGAAAAGCTAACACCGTTGCCGATGCACTGAGTCAGAAATTGATTGGAAGTTTAGCCTGTTTACTCACCGAGCAGAAAGAATTGCTATGTAACCTTGAAAGACTTGAAATTGAGATCGTTTTGCGTTAACAAGGTGGGACAATAGCTGCTATTTCTGCTCAACCAGCACTGATTGAAAGAAATTAAAGAGAAATAGCAACAGGATGACTTCTTGAAGAAGATCATCGAAGAATGGGAATCCAAATCGAGGCCGGATTTCAAATTTGAAAATAATGTGTTGAAATTCCAGGGAAGATTGTGTGTACCGAGTGATTCCGAACTGAAAAGAAGAATTCTACAAGAAGGCCACAATTCAAAATTGTTTATCCATCCAGGAAATACAAAAATGTACCAAGACTTGAAACTGAATTTCTGGTGGCCGGGAATGAAGAAAGAGATTGCTGATTTCGTATTGAAATGTCTTCATTACCAACAAGTTAAAGCCGAACATCAACGACCCACAGGCTTACTACAACCCTTACCGATACCGGAGTGGAAATGGGAACATATCACCATGGATTTTATTGTTGGTTTACCTCGCTCCAATAAAGGTATGGACTCAATTTTGGTTATTGTTGATAGACTGACTAAATCTGCTCATTTCTTACTTGTCAAAACAATTTATAATGCGGACAAATTGGCTGTGATCTATATTGATGAGATTGTTAGATTGCATGGAGTACCTGTGTCCATTGTTTCTGATAGGGACTCAAAGTTTACATCGAGATTTTGGCAAAGCCTACAGACAGCATTGGGTACTGAACTGAGGTTGAGTAGTACCTTCCATCCTCAAACAGATGGCCAATCAGAAAGAACCATCCAAACTCTAAAGGATTTACTGAGAATGTGTGTTCTTGATTTCCAAGGAAATTGGGAAAGCCATTTACCGTTGGCTGAATTCACCTACAACAACAGCTTTCATTCGAGTATTGGTATGGCGCCTTTCGAGGCTTTGTATGGCAGAAAATGTAGATCTCTGATTTGCTGGGCAGAAGTTGGAGATGGGCCTTTGCTTGGGCCCGAAATTGTACATGAAACTACCAAAAAAGTGAAACTGATTCAACAGAGACTGAAAATCGCACAGAGCCGACAAAAAAGTTATGCGGATGTCAGAAGGCGAGACAGAGAGTGTGAAGTAGGTGATCATGTTTTTGTTAAAGTGACACCGATGAAAGGGCAGACCCGTTTTGGGGTAAAAGGCAGTTAGCGCCGAGATATGTCGAACCGTATGAGATTATTGAGAAAATCAATCCGGTGGCGTATCAAGTAGCGCTTCCTCCTGAAATGAAGCATATGCAAAACGTGTTCCATATTTCAATGTTGAGGGATTACCTCTGGGATCCTTTCCATGTGATTGAGCCTACTCGTGTAGTGTTAAGTGATGACTACACTTATGAAGAACGGCCTATTCAGATTGTGAACAGACGGATCAAGAAGTTGAGAAACAAAGAGATTCCGTTAGTGAAAGTTGATTGGCAAAACCATGGTGGCGTGTCTGCCACTTGGGAAATAGAAGATGATACAATGAAGAGATATCCTGAATTGTTTCCACTGAATCCTGTTTTCTTCCAGAATGAAGGTAATTCGAGTTTGGAGGACCAAACTCTTTATAAGGAGGGGAGACTGTGACAACCCTCACCACTGTTTACTAATAACACCACTGATTAGTACTAATCTATGATTAAGCATGTTAACTGACTGATCGACTGAAATTCTGAACTAATTGATTGAGTGTATTAGTTTAATTTTGTGTCTATCTGTTTGACTACTGAATTATCTGTTCATGTTTTATATTTCATACTGTAAATTGAAGGCCTTATCGGCGGCCGAATCTAAAATTGATTAGTGTTTTGTGCTAATTAGAAATTATGTGATTTTATGGCATGTTTAATTGAAATTTGATTTGGTATGATTAAATTAGATTAAATAATGCTAAATTGCAAGAGTTGGCCTTATTTACAACTTTGCCACTTAGTGGCCCACCTAATATCATATTTTGAGGTTTGAATTATGCATTAGATACATCATTTCCTCAGCCATTCCTTGAGACCAAAACCGACTAGAGTGAGAGACTAAGAGAAATTGAGTTCAACTTGGAGATTTGCTTGGAAATTATAGGAATTGAAGGATAATTTGTATAATTGAGCTCTCATATCTTGCATTCAAGACCTAAGGTAGGACATTTACCTTCTTGTTTGTGAATTCAAGTTAATTGTCGCATGGTTCATAGTAAAAAGGAGCCTAAGATCATCAATTGGTTGTCGATGGTTGAATAGAGACTTAAATCATGCATGCATGTGCATATCTTGAAGTTTTAAGGTTGTTTTCATGGAAATTCTTGCATGCATGTTTACATTTTGGTTCTAGCCCATGAATTCATCTTGTTTTTGAAAGAATTGGCCCTTTGGGGCAAGTATTTGAAGCTTTGAAGTTGTTTAAATCCATGCATGTTACATTTGGGTCTTGTTCATAAAAGCTTCTTTGAAAATGTGTTTAATGGAACTACCTTTGGGCTTTGATTTCTCAAATTGAGCTTTGAATCATGTAATATTATGAGTTTACAAGTGTTTTCCAGAAAATTAGCCCAAGAGGATCGAATTTGATGTTGTAAAACTTGGTTTTGAACTTCAGGTTCGGATCTGGAAATTCTAGATTTTGAACTCACGCTCGATCGGGGAACTCCACGCTCGAGCGTACACGCTAAGTTCATGCTGTCCGCTCAAGCGGGGAAAGTGATGCTCGAGCGGGAAATGCGTGTTCCCAGCACTTTGCATTGTTTTACAGTCTGCTCGAGCGGGGGAATGCGCGCTCGAGCGGGGACCTGAGTCACACGCTCGAACGGGGGTCGAGCGCCCGTCGAGCGTGAATTTCATGCATCCAGTACTTTTGCCATGTTTTGCAGTCCGCTCGAGCGAGGGAAGTGACGCTTGAGCGGGGAACCTTTGTCTGCATGTCCGCTCGAGCGTAGAAAGCCACGCTCGAGAGTGACCCCTGTTTTCTGAAAATTTTGCAAAGTGTTTGTAAGTGCATCTTTGCATCCTCATCCCATCTTAGGCATTCCTAGGCCTAGTTTAAGACATCTTAATGAGGATATTGATGTAGAACCACACCGAGGCAAATTAGGGATTAAGTTATTATTTTTTCCAACTGTGTAGCTTAGTGTGTGTTCACTCTGTAACTGTGTAAGGTTGGCATCCGAAGACGCTCTAGCTTATCTGTAGCCCAGAACTCTGTGAGTAACAATGTTATAAAGATATGTTCAATTGAGATTACTTTTTGAACGAATGGCTGAATTGTTTTATGAAATAACATTGTTTACTGAATGAACGCTTGTCCTAATTGTGAACTGTATTCGTGGCATCCATAGTAATTTACTGTTACTGTACTGTACTGCTACTGTCATAGAGATCTTTGTCGGTTCCCATGTTGGAACCACTACTGTTTACTGATATGATGGCCATCAACTGACTGTTCGGTCTGTTAAGACCTACTGTACTGTTTTGCTATTGGATGTACCACATATGACTATTATAGTTTCTGAATAACTGTTATGGCATCAATTATGAGCCACAAACTGAATGACTGATATACTGATAATCGACTGTTTTCAATACTGAAAGGACATTCATTCTTAACCTCTTTACGCATATGTTATTCACTGGGCTTTAGCTCAATGCTCATATATATATGTAGGTGTACAGGCACCGGACCGTTGCTAGAGGCGTCAGGATAGGCTCCTGTTTTGTCAAGCCAACCTTTGTGCCTCACTTTGAGGTTCCAGAACTGTTCAAGCTGAAGCTGGTTGGGGTGTTTTAATTTTTCCCCTTTTGTATATGTCCTGTATAGACTGAATGAGGTTGTACTGTACTATTCTAATAGGGATCAAGTCCCTATCCTGAATGATTTTAAATATTGTGTATACTGTTTGGAACTGATTGTATATATGTTATGAAAAGTCTTTTGCATACAGACTGTCACAGCTCATTGGACATCTTTTAATTATTGTTTTGGCTTCCGCCAGCCCCTGTACTCTGTATTACTGTTCTACTGTTAAGCAGGCCTTCGGTAATCTCGGATTACTGGCCGGTTACGGTGCTAAACCCATAGGGGCGGGTTTGGGTCGTGACACTACTAGACAAAGGTTTATTCGACCTAGTACCTCACCTTGGGGAGCTCTAGTATTGTTCGTGAAGAAAAAGGATGGCACGATGAGATTATGCATCGATTACTGGGAGCTTAACAAGGTCACCATCAAGAATTGGTACCCTCTACCACGAATCGATGACTTATTCGATCAACTTCAAGGTGCCCAAGTATTCTCCAAAATCGACTTGCGTTCTGGCTACCATCAACTAAAAGTCAAAACGGAAAGTATCGAAAAGATTGCCCTTAGAACCCGTTACAGGCACTACGAGTTTCTTGTCATGCTTTTTGGCATCACAAATGCTCCAGCAGCCTTCATGGACATCATGAACCGAGTATTCAAACCCTATCTTCATGAGTTCGTCATTGTCTTCATTGACGACATCCTCATATACTCCAAGTCACTAGAGGCCCATGAGTAGCACTTGTGAACGGTTCTACAAACACTACGTTATCACAAATTTTATGCCAAGTTAAAGAAATGCGAATTCTGGATCACTAGTGTACACTTTCTCGGTCACGTCATTAACAAAGATGGCATCTCGGTTGACCCCCAAAAAGTTACCGCAATTGTGGACTGGCCACGACCTACAAATGTGTCAGAAATCCAAAGTTTCTTGGGTCTAGCTAGCTACTACCGACGTTTTGTGCAAGATTTCTCGGAGATAGCATCACCCTTGACCCAGTTAACTCAAAAGAACACACCTTTTGAATGGACTGACAAACAGGAGCGTTGCTTTCAAGAATTAAAAAGTCGACTTGTGTCAACCCATATATTAGCACTCCTTACAGGAGCAGATAGGTTCGTAATTTATAGTGATACCTCATACAATGGTTTAGGTTGCGTTCTCATGCAAAACAAAAAAGTCATTACTTATGCTTCGCAACAATTAAAGACTCATGAGAAGAACTACCCGACTCATGATTTGGAATTGGCTGCGGTAATCTTTGCCCTCAAAATCTGGCGTCATTATCTCTACGGTGCAACCTGCGAGATTTACATTGATCACAAGAGTCTTAAATATCTGTTCACATAGAAGGAACTGAATATGAGGCAACGGCGGTGGCTAGAATTTATGAAAGACTATGATGTAGAGATCCATCACCATCAGGGTAAAGCTAACGTAGTGGCAGACGCACTAAGCCGAAAGACGACTAGAGGTTTGGCATGTACTCTCATTTCCCGCAAGATCAATGGGCTGCTCACCAATATAACCGTGGAACCTACATTGATTGAAGAAATTAAAGGGCGCCAATGTGAAGATAAACTTTTGAAGAAAAAGTACGATGAGCAAAGGAGTACGCCTGACCTTGATTTCACTATAACTAGTGGGATACTAAAATTTCGAAATTGAATTTGCATACCCGACATTCCAGAACTCAAGAAGAAGATACTGGTGGAAGCTCATAGTTCGAGATTGCAGTCCACCCTGGCAACACCAAGATGTACCATGATCTAAAGGAACACTACTGGTGAACAGGAATGAAAAGAGACATAGCAAGCCATATCTCTAAATGTCTGCATTGTTAGCATGTTAAAGCAGAACATCAGAGACCTGCAGGACTGCTGCAACCACTCCCCATTCCTAAATGGAAATGGGAACACATCACTATGGACTTCGTGGTCGGGCTACCACAGTCATTTTCGAAGAATGATGTAATATGGGTTATAGTAGACCGATTGATGAAGTCGGCGCATTTTCTACCAATCAAAATTATGTACTCCCTTAATAAGTTTGCCACTTTATATATCAAGGAAATTATTCGTTTGCATGGTATCCCAGTTTCAATCGAGTCTGACCTAGACCCTCGCTTCATGTCTCACTTCTAGAACAAATTGCAAAAAGCATTGGGAACCACATTGAAGTTTAGCACTACTTATCACCCACAAACTGATGGGCAATCCGAAAGAACAATCCAGACGTTGGAAGACATGGTACGTGTATGCGTGTTGGACCTCAAAGGTAACTGGGATGAGCACCTACCTTTAGTGGAATTCGCCTACAACAATAGCTACCAAGCAAACATTGGAATGGCGCCATTGGAAGCTCTATATAGAAGAAGATGTCGATCACCTCTGTGCTGGACGGAAGTCAGGGACAGGAAACTGATAGGCCCCGAGATCGTGCAAGTCACAAGTGAGAAAATTCAACTCATCCAATAGCGAATTCACACTGCTCAGAGCCGCCAAAAAAGTTATGCAGATACACGGAGAAGGGACTTGGAATTTCAAGTAGGGGATCATGTGTTCCTTAAGATCTCACCAACAAGAGGAGTTATCCGATTTGGAAAGTGAGGAAACTTAAACCCATGTTGCATCGGGCCATTTGAAATACTGGAAAGGATCGGTCCTGTAGCCTATCGCCTTGTACTTCCACCTGAACTATCCAATGTCCACAATGTGTTTCACGTTTCAATGCTTCGACGGTATCTTCGAGATCCAGAACATATTGTTGATTATGAGGACCTGGAGGTTCAAGAGGATCTCTCTTATGAAGAGCAACCAGTGCAGATTCTCGATCATCGTGATCAAGTTCTTCGAAATAAGACCATACCGCTGGTAAAAGTCTTATGGTGAAATCATCGTATCAAAGAAGCTAAATGGGAAACGGAAAATCAAATGCGAGCCAAATACCCACACCTCTTCGAAAGTTAAGGTACGTCAAGTTCGGGGACAAACTTCCTTTTAGGAAGGGAGAAATGTGACACCCTAAGTGTTTAATTAAATACCACATAAATATTTATAGTTATATATAATTATGGTTGTATGTGATAATATATTATTTAATAAATAAATAAATTAATAATAATAACAATAATAATAAAATAGCTAAGCTATACGTGCTATGTAAATTAATTTACTATTGTGATTATCAAATATGTGATGAAGAGAATTATTTTGGGGCTAAATTAACCACTAATTAGTGTAAGAAGATTGGAAAGTATAGAATTAATTAGACAAATCAAGTAAAAATCTATTTCAAGATTTGTTGTTAAATGAAAGGATTTGCAAATATTACTAAGATAGTGAGATGGAGCCATCTGTACATCTAGGGGCGGTGAGTCATCGCTTAGGGTCATTAAGTAAATGGTGAGTCATCACCCAACTTAGTATATAAATAGGAGGGGGCTATGATGTTGGTACCAGCAGGAAAAAAAAAAAAAAAAGGGCTTCAGCAGAAAAGTGAGTAAGGGAAAGACTGAAAAATCAAAGGAAATAGTAAGGGTTAATATTAAGGTGAATTATATTATACCTTGACTCACCATAATATATTTTACGTATGTTTTGACTTACCACAATTTATTTTATACAAATTATATTTTATGAGTTATATTAATACAAGTTATATTTTATAAATTATATTAATATTTCAGTTACGTTGATTAATTTCTGAACTCTATTTGTTTAAAATTAAACTCATAGATATTTTTGTTTAAATTTTAAAGAATTTTGACTATGACCTTATAAACAATTATATTTTGTAAGTACCACCACGGAAGTCCCACGCCTTGGGGGACTTAAATAACTATTGGCCTCTGTTTGGCCACTTTGTGGTCCTCTGTTTATCATGAATCCATTGACCTCTGTTCTGATTGTCACTTCTGTGACCTCTGTTATGTTCTATTCTGTACCGTGGTTATGGTTATTTGTTTACATAATTTCTGTATTTCAATTTCTGCCACTTAAATGATTTATATACCAAATTGAATTATGTAAATGTTTTGGCCTAACTAACTATCCATGGTTATTTTGTATTCTCTATACTGTTGGCATAATATTTCTCACTCTACTGTGTGCTTATAGCTGTTACCCTTTCAGGTGACGAGATGTAGGGGAAACCCATAACCTCACGTAATGGAACCCACACGAGAATTGATATTGAACTACTATTTTGTCTTTCTTTTGTTTTCTTTTCTTTTTTTTTTATATTTTTGCTCCCTTTTGTTTCTACTCGAGGCCGATCATTGAATAATAAAATTATAAAAGCCCTATAAATGTATTTTCTCTTATTAAAATAGTAAAATGGAGTAATTTCCTGTTTAATTATTTTTATTTCCGCTTGCGCAGTTTAATTTGTTACAAATAGAATAAGTTAGTAGGTTGCAAATCCAACCATAAGCCCCTGGGGTTGGGTCGTGACAGTAACACCTACACGATCATAGCAATCTCCATCGTCAAGTCCACTGCAACACTTGCAAAATCCCTACGAAATCTCCACCGTGAAGTCCATTCCTATGAAATCTTCTACAAAACAACAATAGAATATTCAGTTTGCCAAAATCCAAGCAAACGTATGTTATAAAGAAGGGTAAATTAGGTATTTTACAACGAAAAATAAGGTTGAGGGACCTTAGGCATCAAAAAATATTATTGTGGATCTCTCATCGTACAAAAGTTTGGTAGGGATCTTAGACCAATTTTTCCTAAAATAATTACTCATTTTAACATTAAAAATAATAGTTAAATTAGAAGAAGAATTAGTAATATAGATTAAAAATAATTCTAACTATTTAATTTTCTTGTACATTCATTTGGAAAATAAAAATATGTAGAAATAAAAATTATATAAAATTTATTAAAAAAATAAAATATAAATATGTTGTAGTTGAATTATCATACAATGATTTTATATGATATATATATATTAAATTATAATATTGTAAAATAAACACTCTTAATTAAATTAAAATATCGACTATATTAAAGAAATTCAACGACTAACCAAGAAAGAATCACATAATAACATCAAAATCCAAAAAGAAAAAATAATGAAAACATTTGAAACATAGATACATCTCAGTGTGTCAAGTGATTAATTATCTGTAATACGATGCCAAAATATAAAGGAACTTATTGTTCAACAATTGAAAAAGTAACTCAAGCAGTAAATCCAAACTTTTGAGGTTCCTCGAAAGTATCATTGTTGCGCAAGTTTTTCTTCCCATAAATTGTGATTATATAAAATAATGTAAGAAATGTAGTATAATTTCATATATAGAATCACAATAAAATTTAAACGATAAATCCATAATATAAAATAATATGTAATTGGTATTGGATATAGAATAATGCACGAAAAAAATAAAAAGAAAAAAGAAAAAAAGAAGGTAATTTAGCATTAAAAAAATCCTAACACCTTTAAAAGAATTAAGAAGAAAAACGTAAAACGCAAAATTGGTATTGAATTTATGAATTATCTCAATTTATCATAAAAAAATATATAGAAAAGAAATATTTGTCAAATAAAGTCCATATAAAATAGTTAAAATTAATATAATTTAAATTAGGCTTGAATTTGTGTAGAACTCTATATATAATTAAAAAAATACATATTGATGCGGTTCTTTTAGAAAAAATAAAATAAAATAAATAAATAAATCTTATATGGGCCACCTAAGGATATGAAAAAACACTTTTTAAAAAATTCTACTTTCTTGATTACACTTTTGAAAATACACTTTTCAGAAAATTTTACTTTCTTATTTTTCGTATTTTTTTTGTTTTTACTAATTTTTTTTTAATATTTTAAGCAATTTTTTTTACTTTTTAGACATACCTAACACGAATATATCTAAAAAGTAAAAAAATTGTGCAAAAAACCTTTTAAAAATTCAATAAATACCACACACAAAAAAAAAACAATAATTCGGCACATTTTTTTGTATTTTCATGTATTTATTAATTTTTTAAAATATTTTTTCACAAATTTTTTAATTTTTAGATACATTTAAGTAAGGTGCATCTAAAAAAGTAAAAAAAAATGTTTAAAATTTTAAAAATATTCACTAAAAAAAAAACACACGAAAATCAAAAAATTCAATTTTCAAAAAACTTAGGGAAATTTGGCTATAAACCCCCTTTACCTTCCTTTCATTGTTAAAAGGACTAAAAAAAAAATTATACTTTCTAAACCCCTTCATAATGATAAAACTTTACATAAAGGACAAAATTTATTATTTAAATATTTTATCAGACTATTATACCCTCACAGATACAACTCTCCTCCTTCAACTCTTCTTCAACTGTTCATCTTCTCTCTCGTCTCTCTCTTCTAACCCTAGCTTCCTCCATGGCCGGAGCTGTGGAGAACTTTTCTTCCGATGCGTCCGTCGCCGCCGGTCGTCATTCCTAAGCTCCGACGATCTCTCTCCGCATCTTTTCAACTCTCCTCTTTCAACTCTCCTTCAACTGTTCATCTTCTCTCTCGTCTCTCTCTTCTAACCCTAACTTCCTCCATGGCCGGAGCTGTGGAGAACTTGCAAATCGCACTGATACATATATATATATATATATATGTGTGTGTGTTTGTGTGTTTTGAGATTTGAATTCGAATATATATGTGTTTTGGGATTTGAATTCGAATATATATATACATATTCCGATCTCTAATCTATATATATATATATATATCTATATATATGTGTGTTTTGAGTCTTTAAGATCGGAGATTTGAATGATTTTTTAGCAGAAGAGAGACCTGTTAGATCAAACATCATCGTCGTTGCTGATTTCATCACCGCCACCATAGATCATAGCATAGATCGGTCTCGGCGATCATTTGATTCGAACTCAAAAGCTCAAAGATTTAAAGTAAAATCTGAAAAATCTGTGTATATGAAAAATTTCAAGATTTTTGAAAGCTCAAAGTTTCAAAAATCTGAAAAATCTGTAAAATCTAAAGAACCGGGGTATGAAAAATTGAGATTTCTCTGAAATTTTCAGATTATAGGCCTGATTCAAGGATTATAGGCCTGATTCAATGTTTTTCAGAGTAAACATCGATTGATTCAAGGATTATAGGCCTGATTCAAAGCTCAAAACTCAAAATTCCATCGATTTTTCAGAGTAAACATCAAATTTCATTTGATAGAACCGGAGTAAAAATTTACTCCGGTTCTATTGCTCTGTTTTTTTCATTTGACAGAACCAGAGTAAAATTTTACTTTTATACAGAGTAAAATTTTACTTTTACCTTCAGAGTCTCACAGTTTACTTGTTTTTCAGAGTAAAATTTTACTTTTATACAGAGTACAATTTTACTTTTATTTTCAAAGTGTAAAATTTTACTCGTATTCAGAGTAAAATTTTACTTTCATACAGAGTAAAATTTTACTTTAGTTTCAAAGTGTAAAATTTTACTTTCATACAGAGTAAAATTTTACTCTGAAATACATAGTGAAGATGGCTTAATAGGAGAGCTGATAGATATGAGGGTAATATAGTAAAAGAAATAAGTTTTAAAATATCATGGGGTTTTGAAAGTACTTATATAATTCTTGTCATTTTAAAAGACAAATTAAATAGTGAGGGGGTTATGACCAAATCCCCCAAAAACTTAATCCAAAAAACTCAAACCAAACATACTGATACTTTTAATAATATATATATATATATTATTACGCTAGTAGTATCTAATTTGTTTTTTCTGTAATTTTAGTCATTATAATTTTAATCCTATATTTTGATTTTGTATAATTTTAGTCCAATTAAAAATATAGAGGTTAAGAAATTAGAGAGAAAATTCAGAGATGATTGGCATTTGATTGGTTTCTAAGGGCAAAATAGACATTTTACTCTCCCCTTTCATCTCCTTCCTCAGCCACAAAGAGAGCCACCGACCACCACTGTTCCACTGCCTTTCGCCGCCATCGCCACCACCGTCCAGCCACTGCCAAACAACATTTCCAACATTCATTTTGGATGTGCAGATGATCATCACAACTGTTAGCTTTTGATAAAACTCTCTCTAGAATGAACTATTATTTTATATTGAATTTTTCTCTCTTATTATTCATATCCTTTGCCCATAGGCTTATATCCTTTTATATAGAGAAGGTTATATATAAATTCAATGAATAAGATCCATGAACCTAAACAACCTTACAATTAATTAGGTACATGAATATAATCTAGACAATGTACTTAGGCCTCGTTTGGCAATAGGCCAGTTTAGCCAAAAAGTCAAAAAGTTACTAAAAAAGTCAAAAAGCCAACAACCCATACCAAAAAGTCAAAGATTCTCTTTTCTCTTTACTTTTTGCACATCTTTTCGTAAAAAGCCAAAAAGTCATCCCAAACATACTAGTTTTTTTTAGCACATATTTTAGTCAAATAGTCAAAAAGTTGCTAAATTAGCCTGTTCCCAAACGAGGCCTATCAAAAACATGAATACAAAGAATGTATGAATTCAATGTATCCAATGCATGCAATATATCCAATGTATCTAATGTAAATATGGCATTAATTTTAACACTCCCCCTTAATGCCATATTGTGTGACACTCAACATTTCTCTAAAAAAATTCAAATTTGTCCCTTGGTAGAGCTTTGGTGAAGATGTCTGCAACTTGATCTTCAGTCTTGCAATACTTGATTTGAATCTCATCATCTTCCATAGCTTCTCTAATAAAATGATGTTTGATAGCAATGTGTTTGGTACGAGAATGGTAGACGGGATTCTTTGCCATAGCAATAGCAGACTTATTATCACACATAATTGGAGTAGCTTCACCTTGCTTCTCACCAAAATCATCCAAAATTCTTCTTAGCCAAATTGCTTGTGTAGTTGCCAATGATGCTGAAATATATTCGGCTTCAACAGATAATTGTGCCACAGTTTGTTGTTTCTTGGATAACCATGAAATTACGCCCGATCCAAGAGAAAATGCATACCCATAAGTGCTTTTCATATCATCAACACATCTGGCCCAATCACTATCACAAAATCCAAGTAACTTTGCATCAAGAAATTTCTCATAAAAAATTCCATAATCAAGTGTACCTTGCATGTATCTCAACACTCTTTTTGCAACCCCAAAATGAATTTGGCTTGGACTGTGCATGAACCGAGACAATAAACTTGTAGCATACATGATGTCAGGTCTTGTAGCAATTAAGTACAACAAACTTCCAACCAAACTTCTATAACAAGATGCTTCAGCTTCTTTGCTTCCATCTTCCTTTGACAACTTTTCATTCACAATCAAAGGAGTAGCAACTGATTTGCAATTCTTCATTTGGAATTTCTCAAGAAGTGTTTGAGCATACTTCTTTTGGCAAATAAAAACACCACCATTGTTTTGGTAGATTTCAATGCCTAAAAAATAATGCAATATTCCCAAATCACTCATTTCATATTTCTTTATCATCTCCCTTTTAAAATCTTCAATCAATTTTTCATCACTACCGGTAAAAACCAAATCATCAACATAAAGTGAAACAATGAGAATACCGGTTGTACCTTGCCTCTTGATGTACAAAGTTGGCTCACTTTTGCTTCTTTGAAAACCCTTTTTCATTGAAGTAAGCATCAATTTCACTATACCATACCTGGGGTGCTTGCTTTAGGCCATATAAAGCCTTCTTCAACTTGTACACTTTATCTCCTTTGCCTTTGACAACAAAGCCTTGAGGTTGATCAACATACACCTCTTCTTCTAATTTTCCATTCAAAAATGCTGATTTTACATCAAGTTGGTGCAAGAACCAACCCTTTTGAGCCGCCAAAGCAATGATAGCTCTAATTGTATCAAGTCAAGCCACAGGAGCAAAAGTTTCTTGGAAATCAATTCCAGGTTGTTGTGAATACGTTTTTGCCACAAGTCTTGCTTTGTTCTTTTGAATAGAGCCATCCGGATTGAACTTTGTTTTGAAAATCCACTTCACACTAATTATTTCTTTTTCTTTCGGTTTCTCCACTAACTCCCAAGTCTTGTTCTTCTCAATCACATGAATTTCATCTTCCATTGCTTTCTTCCATGCTTCATCTTTAATTGCCTCTTCAAAATTTTCAGGTTCAACAATGCATAAATTGCATCTTGCATACTCATCACTAAGACTCCTTATATTTCTTGGAGTTGAACTTGGAGATGAAGAACTTGAACTTGAACTTGAATTTGGAGAAAATTGTGAACTAGCAATTGGTGACACTCTTTGTGGAGATTCAAGAGTTGCAACATCTTCAACTTGTAGACTTTCCGATTCTTCATTGAAAGCAATGCTTTGATCTTGGACTTTGTTTTCCTTTCAATCAAAAGACGCCTTCTCATCAAAGAGAACATCTCTACAAATAATCACCTTCTTTTGATCCAAACTGAAGAGTCTATAGCCTTTGGATTTTGAGCTATAACCCACAAAGATGCATTTCTTACTATTTTCATCAAGCTTGTGTCTCACTTCTTTTGGAACATGAGCATAACAAATGCAACCAAACACCTTCAAGTGATTCACCGATGGTTTCCTTCCACTCCAAGCTTTAAATGGAGTTTTGTCCTTAAGAGCTTTTGTAGGACATCTATTCATCAAGTAAACTGATGTATACATAGCCTCACCCCAAAAAGTTTTCGATAGCCCCTTCTCATGTAGCATAGACTTGGAAATATCCTCTATGGTTCTATTCTTTCTTTCCGCCACACCATTTTGTTGTGGAGTGTACCCAACAGTCAATTGCCTTTCCATTCCAATATCTTCACAAAATTTCATAAACTCGTATGAGTTGTATTCTCCGCCTCTATCACTTCTTAATACTTTCATCAAACAACCACTTTGTCTTTCAACAAGATTTTGAAATTTCTTGAAGATAGAGAAAACTTCACTCTTTTGTCTCATGAAATACACCCAAGTCATTCTAGTAAAATCATCAACAAAGATAATGAAGTATTTGTTACCTCCATGAGTTGGTGTATCCATGGGTCCGCACACATCAATATGGACAAGCTCCAATGGTGCTTTAGCTCTCTATGCTTTCTCCTTTGGAAATGACTCCCAGTGATGCTTTCCAAGTGCACAACCTTCACAAATATGTTGCACTTCATGAATGGTTGGCAACCCAAAAACCATATTGTTTTGTTGTAGATGGTTCAAGCTTTGAAAATTCAAGTGCCCAAATCTTCTATGCCAAAGCCATGAATTATCAATCACATCCATCTTCAAAGCCGCATTTTTGCTATACAAAAAAATAAGAGGAAAACTTCTATTCTTCTCCATCTTGATTTTTGCTACAACTTGACTTTTTCCCCCTTTGTCAAAAATTTTGCAAAAATTGTCTTCAAAGTGAACAAGGTATCCATGCTCCATAAATTGTCCAACACTTAGCAAATTTTGCTCCAAGTCTGGAACTAAGAGAACATCGGAAATGAATCTTGTACCCATCTTGGTTTCTATAGCAATAGTACATTTTCCTTTTGTTTGGACTAAGGCACCATTCCCCATTTTTACTTGAGAATTAGAGGAAGCATCCATTTTCACAAAAATGCTTTCATCTCCTGTCATGTGATTGCTACATCCGCTATTGAGAAACCATACATCCTTGGTTTGATGCGATGCCTTGTGACAAGCATAGAACATATGCCCTTCACTTTCTTGCTCCTCGGAAAAATTAGCTTGTTGAGTGCTCTTGACTAGGCAATCCTTCTTGACATGCCCAAATTTGTTACAATTGTAACATTTTGGCTTTCCTCGAAACCAACAATCTTTATCAACATGATTGCTTCGGTTGCAAATTCCACACTTTTGTTGAGTGGACTCTTCATTTTCCTTTCTTTGAAAATTAGACCTTCCTCTTCCTCTTGCATTTCTTGCTCTTCTGGTTGCATTTCTTCCTCTTCCTCTTCCTTGGAAATTAGAGGTACTAACATTAAGCTTGGATTGAAAGGCACTTTCAATTGACTTTTCAGATTGCCTACTCAACCTTTGCTCAAATGTTTTAATTGAACCCATCAATTCTTCAATACTCAAATTAGCAAGATCTTTAGTTTCTTCAATGACAGCAACAATGGGATTGTATTTCTTCGGCAAACTTATCAAAATTTTCTCAACAACTCTTTGATTAGTAATATTATCCCCATAAATTTTCATTTGGTTTACAAGTTCCATAACTCTAGAAAAATAATCCTTCAACAATTCCATTTCCTTCATCTTTAAATTTTCAAAATCTTTTGTCAATGATTGAAGTTTGATGGTTCTTCCCTTCAAGTTGCCTCTATACTCTTTCTGAAGAATATCCCATGCCTCCTTCGCTTTTGTTGCATTAATAATTCTTGGAAAGATTGCTTCTGAAACTCCTTGTTGATTAAAAGAGAGAGCCTTTGAATCCTTTTTCCTTTGCTCTTTTAATTGGTTCTTTTGGGGATTTGTCAAAGCTCCTTCATCTTCAGGTTCCTCGAACCCATTCTCAACAAGATCCCAAAGCTCCGTATAGACAAAAATAGTTCTCATTTTCACATACCAAAAATCAAAATTTTCACCATTAAAAATAGGAGTGGATACATTTTAGTTGTTGGGATTCGCCATGGACGTCGGTTTGTTCTTCTTCGGGGCTTGTTTTCCCGTAGTCGATCTCTACGCCCAGCTTGCTCTTGACCTAACCAAAGCTCTGATACCACTTCTGTTAGCTTTTGATAAAACTCTCTCTAGAATGAACTATTATTTTGTATTAAATTTTTCTCTCTTATTATTCATATCCTTTGCCCATAGGCTTATATCCTTTTATATAGAGAATGTTATATATAAGTTCAATGAATAAGATCCATGAACCTAAACAACCTTACTATTAATTAGGTACATGAATATAATCTAGGCAATGTATTTAATAAATATAAAATACATGAATACAAAGAATGTATGTGTAACAACCCAGATTTTTAATTATTCTGTAGAATTTATACTAATATTATTTAATTTCAGTTAAGAAAATATATGATTTATTATATATTATTATGCGTAATTTTGTAAAATAATATAATTATTAAAAGTTTAGGGGTCAAAATATAAATAATGATAATATAGATAATATAAATAATAATAATAATGGGTGTGATAGCAAAATAATTAATTAATTTTCTGTTAGTATAAGATAAAGTGTAATTTAATTAGGAATTAATTTATTTATATAATTATATTAAAATATTGGGTCAAAGAGTAATTATCTTAAATATCTATTAAGGATAAGAACGAATCTGTGAAATCATTATCGAATCTGCCACGTAGCGCCTTATTCCCCAATAAATAGGGAGGCATGTCACGCTTGGAGAGAAAACAGAAAGAAGAAAGAAAGGAAATGAAAGAAGCATGTCACGCCTAGAGAGAAAACAGAAAGAAGAAAGAAAAAGAAAGAAGAAAGAAAGGAAATAAAAGAAAAGAAAAGAAGAAAGAAAGGAAAGAAAGAAAGAAAGAGAGGAAGAAGGAATGAATAGTGGAAGGTGAAAGGGTCTTTGACAGTTGAAAGAAAGAATGAGGTATTAAAATTAAGGTGAGTTATATTATACCTTGAGTTACCAAAATGTATTTTACGTATGTTTTGACTTACCAAAATCTATTTTACACAAGTTATGTTTTATTAGTATATTAATAAAAGTTATGTTTTATAAAGGTTTCAGTTACGTGAATTATTTTCTGAACCCTATTTGCTTAAAAAGAAACCCATGGATATGTTTGTTTATATTTTAAAGAATATTTGACTATGACCTTATATACAATTATGTTTTGTAAGTACCACCATGGGAGTCCCACGCCTTGGGGGACTTAAATAACCATTGACCTCTGTTTGGTTACTTTGTGGCCCTCTGATCCATTGACCTCTGTTCTGTGCGGACCAAAGTGCTGTGCGGAGCTAAGTGCTACACTATTGTGAGAGCCACCTCTAGAATCCGTACGAGCCACCTCTTGAATTCGTACCTCTGCTCTGTGCAGATCAAAGTGCTGTGCAGAGCAAAGTGCTACACTATTGTGGAAGCCACCTCTAGAATCCGTACGAGCCACCTCTTGAATCCGTACCTCTATTTTGACTGTCACTTCTGTGACCTCTGTTCTGTTCTGTTCAGTACCGTGGTTATGGTCATTTACTTACATAATTTCTGTATTTCAACTTCTGCCACTTAAATGATTTGTTTACATAATCTCAGTTTTGTTACTTAAAGGATTATTTGTTCCGACTAAGTTATCTTAAATGTTTTGGCCTAATTAACTATCCATGGTTATTTCGTGTCCCCTATACTCTTGGTATAATATTTCTCACTCTGCCATGTGCTTATAGTTTTTTACCAATTTTCAGGAAATAACACAATTCAGAAATAGCTTTTGGAAAGTCTTAGACGCGGGGCTGCGGAATAGACACACACAACACATTATTGATATTTTTCTATGTAAATATCGGCCTTTTTGGTACGTATAATTTTATAATAAAAATAGAAGTTCTAATGATTATTTTAGTACCCTTATTTAAATATTACTTCCGCTCGCATTTATTTATTTGTTTAAGAATTGGCCGGAGGTAACCTCAGTTACTGGCCATCAAGATGCTTAACCCTTGGGTACGGGGAGCAGGTCGTGACAAGTGGTATCAGAGCAATGGTTTTTTTATAAAAAAAAAAAATTCATCATTGGAGCATAGGACACACGCACATTTAAGAAGTGGGATAGCGGGTAATTAGTACCGAATTATTATATTTTATTCGTCGATTTAATTATATTATAATTTTATAAGATTATATATATATAATAAAATTTTTTTTAGTATGCCTAATTTGTGAAGGTTATTAGATATAATTTATATTTGTTATAGTAAAAAAAGGACAAGAAAAGAATGATGTCGGGCTCAAGTACCCACCAAAATTATAATATAATTAAATACATATAATTTTCAGTTCAGTATTTAAAAAAAAAAATTTATTTCAACTTTTTTTAAAAGTGGGTTCAAATTATAAAGATACTAATTTTGAAACTATTTCCCGTCAATGAAAAGTTCATCTCAAATTTTTCAATTCTTGCATATAATTCTGTCATTGTGTTCTCATTTTTATTTATTTTTATCGTAAACAAAACAAGTGAAAGGTTTTTTAAGTCGCTCCTTATTTCTCATTTTGGCCCAAACTAATTTTTGACAACTAGACAGTGAGTTATTTTTGGTAAAAAAAAGTTTTGAGGTAGTATTTTCTATTAGATTAATCATCTAACATATATTTATCAGAGTGCACAGCAGATAGCTTACATATGACAAATTTCGAGGACGAAATTTTAAAAGGAGGGAAGATTGTAACAACCCAGATTTTTAATTATTCTGTAGAATTTATACTAATATTATTTAATCTCAGTTAAGAAAATATATGATTTATTATATATTATTATGCGTAATTTTATAATTATTAAAGGTTTAGGGGTCAAAATATAAATAATAATAATATAGATAATATAAATAATAATAATAATGGGTGTGATAGCAAAATAAATAATTAATTTTCTATTAGTATAAGATAAAGTGTAATTTAATTAGGAATTAATTTATTTATATAATTATATTAAAATATTGGGTCAAAGTGTAATTATCTTAAATATCTATTAAGGACAAGAACGAATCTGTGAAATCATTATCGAATCTGTCACGTAGCTTCTTATTCCCTTATAAATAGGGAGGCGTGTCACGCCCGGAGAGAAAACAGAAAGAAGAAAGAAAAAGAAAGAAGAAAGAAAGTAAATGAAAAAAAAGAAAAGAAGAAAGAAAGAAAGAGAGGAAGAAGGAATGAATAGTGAAGGTGAAAGGGTCTTTAACAGTTGAAAGAAAGAATGAGGTATTAAAGTTAAGGTGAGTTATATTATACCTTGAGTTACCAAAATATATTTTACGTATGTTTTGACTTACCAAAATCTGTTTTACACAAGTTATGTTTTATTAGTATATTAATAAAAGTTATGTTTTATAAAGGTTTCAGTTACGTGAATTATTTTCTGAACCCTATTTGCTTAAAAGGAAACCTATGGATATGTTTGTTTATATTTTAAAGAATATTTAACTATAACCTTATATACAATTATGTTTTGTAAGTACCACAATGAAAGTCCCACGCCTTGGGGGACTTAAATAACCATTAGCCTCTGTTTGGTTACTTTGTGGCCCTCTGATCCATTGACCTCTGTTCTGTGCGGACCAAAGTGCTGTGCGGAACTAAGTACTACACTATTGTGAGAGCCACCTCTAGAATCCGTACGAGCCACCTCTTGAATCCGTACCTCTATTCTGTGCGGACCAAAGTGTTGTGCGGAGCTAAGTGCTATACTATTGTGGAAGCCACCTCTAAAATCCGTACGAGCCACCTCTTGAATCCGTACCTCTATTCTGACTGTCACTTTTGCGACCTCTGTTCTGTTCTGTTCTGTTCAGTACCGTGGTTATGGTTATTTACTTACATAATTTCTGTATTTCAACTTCTGCCACTTAAATCATTTGTTTACATAATCTCAGTTTTGCTACTTAAAGGATTATTTGTTCCGACTAAATTATCTTAAATGTTTTGGCCTAATTAATTATTCCTGGTTATTTCGTGTCCCCTATACTCTTGGTATAATATTTCTCACTCTGCCATGTGCTTATAGCTTTTTATCAATTTTCAGGAAACAACACAATTCAGAAATAGCTTTTGGAAAGTCTTAGACGCGGGGCTGCGGAATAGACACACACAACACTTTATTGATATTTTTCTATGTAAATATCGGCCTTTTTGGTCCGTATAATTTTATAATAAAAATAGAAATTCCAATGATTATTTTAGTACTCTTATTTAAATATTACTTCCACTCGCGTTTATTTATTTATTTAAGAATTGGCCGGAGGTAACCTCAGTTACTGGCCATCACAATACGTAACCCTTGGGTACGGAGAGCGAGTCGTGACAGTATGAACTCAATGTATCCAATACATACAATATATCCAATATATCTAATATAAATATGACATTAATTTTAACAACAACAATTAAAAATTACAAAACAAAATCCAATTTTCAACCATACCCCCAACAACCCTCCGTAGCCTACTTTCCTACCGTCATCCGTTCACCTACTCTCTCTCTCTCTCTCTCTCTCTCTCTCTCATAGTTAAGAAAGTTATGTGAGTTGACCATGAGTCACCGAGTTCATTCAAAGGGTTTGATAGAATATGGATAAATTGACCATTTTACCCTTTAAAATAATTTGTGTCACTCATTTTGCGAATTTTCGATCCAATTTTTTAATCTCCATGACACAAAATTTAAAATTTATATTCAAAATCAAGTCAATTAATATTATAATGATTAAAATAACAAATAGGGCAAACTATATAGATTACCAACATAATTTGCCCGACTTTATTCTTTCTCAATGCCAATTGCCAAACATCTAATTTAAAATATTATTTTGAGTGAAATAATTGTTTTAATTGACGGAGAATCAAAAGTTTTGGATTTGATGTATCGCTATATATATATTATATAAGAAAAATGAGATTTCTAACCCAAAGTATTGTAAGAGTTCTAATATCTCAATCTTAATCTTTTAATTTTTTGATTTAAAAAAAAAAAAATCTCAACATTTATTGATTTCTCTCGACCCGCAAGTCTTTTTAACTTCTCTCATACATACTACATCATTTTTAACTTCTCCCATACACTATGATTAGTGATGAGATTATTAAATTACTTTTATAAAAAACTCAAAAAAATAATTTGTATATTAAGAAAATATCTTAAATAAATATAAATTCTTATTAAATCTATCTATCTATCTATATATTATATAAGTAAAAAGTGGTTTCTAACCACAAAGTTTTGTGGGAACTCCAATATCTCAAACTAAAATTTCTAATTTTTTGATTTTAAATAATTAAAAAAATCTCATTCAAGCAATATATATATGATAATAATATTTCTAGATTTATGACTTTCAAATGAAAAGTATATCAAATATATAAAATAAAAAAAATACTAATCCATTTCAAAATTCAAATTTGAAGGGCACTAAATATGGAAAACAATTCCATTAATTTAAATTTATAATTATAATAATTTATTCCATAATATACAAGTTTTAAATAATGATCTATTCTATGATTTATCTATACATTTATATACTATTATAATTGTAAAATATTATCATTTCATTAAGGTTGAAAGTTGTAATTCTTTTTTCTCATTTTTTTTTTATTTTGTTTAAAAATATTTAATATTTCCAGATTAATAACTTTCAAATGGAAAGTATATCAAATATATAAAATAAAAAATAGAATGTTTCAAAATTCAAATTTGAGGAGCACTAAATATGGAAAACATTCTGTTAATTTAAATTTAAAATTATAATAATTTATCCACAATATATAAGTTTTAAATAATGATATATTCTATGATTTATCTATATATCTATATACTATTATAATTGCAAAATATTGCCATTTCATTAAGATTGAAAGTTGTAATTTTTTTTCTCATTTTTTTATTTTGTTTAATTTTTTGTTAATACGTGTTACAATATGATTGATTTATAAATTAATTTTATATTCTTAAAATAAAATATCAAATTTGGATTCTTAAATAAATTATGTTGTTATAATTGGAATGAGGTCAATATTTATTCCTTAAATTTTGCATCTTTTATTAAATTATAAAATAAAATTTAAATTTAAATTTTCTTCAAATTATATTACTACAATTAAAATGATATCAATATTCACATGTGTCATAATATTATTGGTCTAAATATAATTTGTTTTAAATACATGTATTCAAATTATTAATCGCTATTAATTTTTTTTCTTTTTTTGTTTTAAATTTTATAAAAAAAATTATATCATTTTCGGTCAAATTGTTAAAAAGTTACTTTTGCTAAGATTAATTAGAAAGAAACGTTAATTTTTTTTAATAAAAGTGACCGTTCGTTAAACTTTTTTTATTTTAAAAAAAGACGGTTATAGGTGATAATTTATTATTCATCTAAAATTATTTTTAGATTAAATAAAAATACCATATTAAATTTTCTTCTTACCTATTTTTATTCAAATACTTTTATTTTGTAAGAAATTTGTTTTTATTCTATTCACTATTTTGTTGTAATCTTTAAATTAAAAAGAATTTATAAAAAAATCATATTTAAATTATGGGCAAATTACCTACATCTCCCTTAAGGTTTAGCTAAATTACAGATTCTCTTGAAGTTTCAGAAATTACATCCCGCCCTCCGAGGTTTATATTCGCATAACAATTTAATTCATACTGTTAACTAAACATCAAGAATGGTTAGCTGACATCACCAAAATATAAATTGATGGATGATATTACCTTTGCTAAAATTCCTTTAATAAATCAACAAAATTTACAAAATAATTACGTTAGATGGTGAAAAAAAAATTAAGTTTTTGGAACCATGTTTGATTTGTTGTTTAAAAAAAAAATCAAAATTTAAAAAAAAATAAAAACTAATTTAATAAAAATAAATATGAAAAAATATATTTAATTTGTAAAAATTATTTCTAACCACTCAAAAAATAAAATTATATAAAAATAATAAATATTTTTTATTTTTTATTTCTTAACCAAATTAATTTTTAATTTTTTTTTAAAAAAATAAAAAGAAATTTCAAAAAATCAAACCAAACATATTCTAAAAATTTTTTGACAAGCCATTTTTTTGTGTTTTCAATTTATTTAATTATTTGTTAATTTTATAATATTTTCATCATCTGACATTACAACATACAAGAGTTTTAGAGACTAATTATTTTGATCTCTAAAAATTAAATTTTTGTTGCAAAAGACATTTAGGGACCAATTTCTATCGTTGTGAAAATAGTCGCTAAAAGATCGCCCTGAAAAGTCAAAAATAAAGATTTTAGCGATAAAATTTCGAAAATGTCAATAATAAATAGACTTTTAGAGATAAAATAATTTGGTCTCAAAATGGTTTATTTTTTGAGACAAAATTTGATACCAAAAAGATGATAATTAATCACTAATGTTTAATTTATGTTGCTAAAAATATAATGACACTTTTCGCAACAAAAATATTTGGTCCCCTAAAAATAATTTTGTCCCTAAATTTTGGTCTATAAAACCTTAGGCTCTGTTTGGTAGAGTTTTGGAACTTTAATTCCAATCATTGGTTCTCACATGGTATTTGTTTGCAGCTTTCAAAAATTAATTCTATGCTTACTTTTGAAAACTCGGTCGAAGGCGGGAAAATTTAGACTAACCAGTCGTCCAGCTAGTTGATCGGAACAGTGCAATTTTTTTTTTTTGTTTGGCACATGTTAATTTTTATATATTCAACAAAAAATATTTTTTGAATTTTTTAAAGTTTTTTATGAGCTTTAATAGAATTTTGAGTTGTGTGTTTGGTTATGAGTTATAAGTTTTTGTATCAAATATCATATGTCACATCAAAAATTCTCCACTCAATTCAAAACTCATTCACCAAACAAATTTTTCACAATCAAATCATAATTCTAAAACTAACAAACTCAAAATACAACTCCTATTCTCAAATCATATTTAGAAAGTTCTACCAAACGCAACCTTAATTTTTTGTAGTGTGACAAGTGTTTTTCCATTTTAATTTTGCATTTCATAACTTATTTAAAAATGATAATTTATCTAAACCTCAGAGGAAATCTATAATTTAACTAAACCTCAAGGGGTGTAGGTAATTTGCTCTTATTTGTCAAAAGGGTATTTCAGTTAATTTATGATATCCATTAACAGCGTTAATTGGGTTAAACCTCAAGGGAGGTGTAAGTAATTTGCCCTTAAATTATTTATGCCATTATAAAAAGTAAATTTTTTTAATATCAACTTAGTGGTAGTTTGGGAAATGCTAGATAAGTATAACGTTTTTATATTTTACGAAAATATGTACAGAAAAGTAAAGATGTGATGTGATCCAAAAAAAATTTTACGAAAATATATGTAGAAAAGTAAAGATGTGATGTGATTAGGAAAAAATAAAAAGATAAAAAAGTGAGCTAATATGGCACTTTCCAAACAATCCTTTATTCGATGATCCATTTTTAAAATGTGTTTTTTTTAAATATTTTTCAAAAAAATTCTATTAGAAATCTTAAATATATTGCTTTTTTTTGGTTCATTAATACTAAATTTTTAATTAATTTCATTTATTATTTTAAAAAATAAATTAGCAAATAATTTATATATTTATATATAATTTTGTTTTAGTTTCTCAAGTTATTTGGTGTTTCTGTCTAAATCCACTCAAATTTAATTTGAATTTTTGCATAGGTCCTCACTTAATTAAAAACTATATTGTTCAATCTTTAAAATATTTTAAGCTCAACTCAAGTTGCTTGGGTTGAGCTCACCTAAGTTTACAATTCTAATAAAGGGATTGAAAGTTACATGATTAAATTTGTGGCAAATTAAAAAATAATAAATAAATTGTGATAAATTTGTGGTACTTAAATTGTAAATTTAAATCTTCTTTGTTTTCATAATTTACATACAAAAATTTAACTATTTATATTATTTTGTATAAAAATATATTATTAATTTTTTTACACGTTGTATATAGCACGAGTTACCACTAGTGGAATAAGGATATAAAAGAAGAAAATTCTAACAAAATTTTCATATATAATGATATGGCTTCATAGAGGCTTTTCATTATAAAACAAAAACATCTATAAAAATTATTTATATTTATAAAAATGATGTTGTCACGTTATACTTGTAATTATTTTTGTATGACTTTTATGTACGAATAAAGTTTTTGATTACTATATATGTTTCATCTTTTTCCACAAGAGGACCATCACACCTAACCACAATTTTTGGTTAGGTTCCAAAGAATTATGGTCCATAAAAATAACACAATATTTCGGCTGATACTCCCAGTTTAGTTTTGGCTAAAATAGTTCCCCGTTTGATTTTGGTTGAAAAAAAAAAAAAATTGCCTGTTTTTGACAATGG
>CM069910.1:25722694-25933403 GCA_036172215.1 Camellia granthamiana | reverse complement strand
GACAATGGCATATAACACTGGCTTTTTTTCACAAACTGATTTTTTTTTTTCCCTAAAATAGCAATTTTCCAAAACCAGGGAAAAAAAACAGATAATTCAAGGTCCAACTAACCAAAATCTAAATATGATGATTTTGTATACAACAGGGGTACGAAGTAAGAGAATGAAAATTTACAAGTGAAAACTATGTCAAAGTCTTCAAAACCCACAACCAAACAGATAACTACCAATAAATAAGCAATACATATATTATCTTAAAAAACTCACCCAAGCAAAACCAAATTGCACCTCAACACATCTCCACCAAAAGGTAAAAATGCATAAAGCAACAGAGAACATTCACTGATAAAGTTGGGAGCAGCATTGTGCCTCAGAATGTCACTTTAATCCAAAATCATATCTAACAACACAGCATTACAAAATTGTCCAAAGTTGGCAAAGCTAAGAACACCATATAATCCTAACACAGCACCATGATTGTACAAACAGGATAAACAAACATCTGCAAAGAAATCAATAAAACCACATACTACTAGCATATATCTAAATCAAACTATGCTCAAACAAGGTATGATGATGACCTATAGAGGCTAGCCTCCTACACCATAGAAAAAACACTTACTGATCTTCACTATGCACTGCTTCTTTTGCTTCACTAGAAACCGAATCTCTCTGTTCATCGCTAGGCAATGGTTCTTTCCCTTCAGAAGGCATTGATCCTTTCTCTTCCACAGCTACCGAGTCCTTCTTGGTCTCTTGCATAACAATATCATTTGAGTTTTCCAAGCTCTCATCTCCAGCTTTGTTGACTGCCCTTTTCTTATTTGGGTGCAGCTCAAAACCTTCTTTGTCAACTAAATCTTCTCATGCCCATGTTTTCAGCACCGAATTCCACTCCTGGAGATGTCTCCGCATCATCTGAGTCCTTATCTGCACTTTTATCTTCTGAGTCACTCTTACTGCTAATCTCATTTTCTGGAGTTTGAGGAGATTCCCCACCTTCAGTTACAATTTTCTCACTACTTTCCAATATGTGCAAATGTGGCACGGGAGATCGTTGCTGTATTGGCACACGCGTTGCTTATGATTTGGCCTGTCCTTAATCTCTCCCTGTAATCTTCCATCTCTGTTCTGTATCTTTCTTTGTCCCTTCACAGCTCTATCCTGATAAACCTGAAACAAAAACCATGAATGAAAAAAATAATAATAATAATAATAATACTTAGATATAATAGAAGTCAAAGATAGCCAAAGGGTCAAATACACAAATAGTCCCCAAGTATCCATTGTGTCATTTTGGTCCCTCATATTTTAAATGTGTCAATTTGGTTACCAACCTATTAATTTTGTCATTAAATGGTCTCTACCTCCATTTCCGCTTGCAATTGATAACAGAAGTAAGAGTATTTTTGTCAAATCACTAGTGACACTGAGGATTATTTAACGCAAATTAAATAAGTTGGTGACTATATTAACATAGTTGATATATTGGGGAAAAAAATGAAACAAAACATGGTGCTTTGGAGATTGAGAGTGTATTAAACCCTTTCTTTTTTCCTTTTCGTTTTGCTAATGTGTAAAGGTGTTGTTACAAAAGTGGCTGCACTTCTGTTATCACTTGTAGACAATAAACAGAGGTAGGGATCACTGACAAAATTAACAGGTTGGTAACCAAATTGACACATTTGAAATATCAGGAACCAAAATGGACACATAATGCATACTTTAGGATCCATTTCAGTATTTAATCCATAACCAAATTATAGTATAGCAGGCAAGTAGCATTTATAGCATAAAAGAGAATTGAGTATTTTTGCACTTACTGCTTTTTCAGGTTCTTTCATTTGGTGTCCACAATTCACCAATCATCCTGCTGATCTCTCTGTCCTTCCCCGGATGAAGTGGTTTCAACCGAGCATGTTGCTCTGCAAAGAAAAAAATTATATCCGCTTCTGTTGGGTTTGGGATGAGCAGGATCCCTCTTTTTCATCTCAGATTTCTTCCTACGCCTGCGACGAGGCATGCCTGATGCTGCGGGGGTATTATTGTCATTATAGCTAGCAGATGCATTTTGATGTTGTGGCACTTGGCTTCCCGGGTTCTGCGGAACCATATAAAGTACTCCTTTTAGCAGCTCTGAGCCAATTCTGACAGTAACAAGATACCCAGTCTCAAATTTCCCATCAATGACACCAATCGCTGGAGTTCCTGTTGATGGCGGCGCTGAAGTTTCTGCAGCCATTAGAGAGGGAAGGCATTATTTGATTTACCACAGATATGCATCAGAAACACAAGTAAATGGTTTGTGAAAATTTGAAAATCCAAGATAAAACCCATTGACGAGACAAATAACATTGCAAGGTATATACTCACTTCAACTCAACAATCATCAATCCTATGACACATTATTAGAAGCAACATTCCACACAGAGAAATTATAACAGAAAAAGAAAACTGGCACAATAAGCAACGGGTTAATATTTGAGTACTCTTGCACATTTCCAAGTCTGGTTGCCATCTTATAGAACTCTTTCAAGGAGACCATTATATAAAAAATGCCTTAGCAACCTCATCTTGCAAATATCTGAAAACTATTTGGTTTTTATTAGGGTGAAGCCGAAATTGGCACAGCGATTTTCAAAAAATTAGGATACGGACATAATGGGAATACAACAAACAGAAATATTTTATATATTTTTTTACTTGCTATGCATATGAATATTACTCCTCTCATCTGTGAGGGAGTCTTGACGTAATCAACACTTTTTTTATATTTATTGGTAGGGACAAAAGAAGAAAAGGGAAAACCTCCATGTGAAAAATTCTGCCACATTAGTTCTCAGCGGCTGCAATCCAGCTACCAGAAATTCAGTCATTGGCGGACTTGGCAGCACTGGTTCAGCCAAAGCCCGAGGTGGAACAGGTGGAGAAGACAGACTCTGGGAAGGATCTGCAGAAGAATTTTGTTCCATAAATGGGAATTCGACAAGAAAAATAATAATCATGAGGGTTTCAAGAGATTATGTGCACGCACCAACAGATGGACTCCAACCCCTTGGCCTTAAAAAAGTAAATTTGCTCATAGTGGTGAAGCAATGTCCCATAGTATTTACGCAGCACGAAAGAAGCATTTGTAGCTGTGGAGGGAAAACTGAAAACAGCAGTCACTTCCTTCCATCTTCTTTCTTTGAAGTATCTGTGTAACTCAATTTGACCACAACAATTACTGGTAAACAAATCAACAATTTGATAATACTTAAAAAGAAAGTTAATAACCAAAATCACAATCTCCAGGTCATCTACAAACTCCATAACAGAGTGAATAAAAGACTATACTGATCTCTTTGGGTTGCATAAAACATGAGAAAAAGAAAGAAACTTTGAAGTTCAAAGATCACTGTTGTGACACACAATGGTAGTACAGTTCCTAATTTCAATTCTTTCCTACAAAATTTTTGTAGACCAAAACCACAAATGGTCATAATCATGGTTATCAGAATACCGCTCCGGATCTTATGATCTATTTGAGTACAATCGATCCGGATTGTGTAAAAAATTTCTTTATAGGTAGGGATCTTTCGATCCTGGTAATTGGGATCTTATAAGATCATGGAATCTCGATCCGAATCCGATTTTGTATTGTATGACACATTTTATAGCCCGTGTGTTTTGTATTGTATGACATATTTTTATTATAAATGTTTATGTTTGTTGTCTAAATACCAATTTATGTGATCAAAATAGATAATAAAAAATTAATTAATATTGAATCAAATAGACTAAAAAAACAAACTAGGAAATAAATATTTAAATATTGCAGGTAATTTAAGAAAATTAACTAATCGGAAAAACAAACTTAACTTTAAGTGGAGTCTAAGGAAGGTAAGATCATTGCAACTTTTATCCCAATTTTTAGAGAGATTATTTTTTGTGACTCAAATCCGCTCCATCAGGGATGCTAACGACAAACCTTATCATTTGGTTAAGCTGCTCTTTTGAGTTCTTAATCTATTTTCATATCCAACTTCGTTAAATATTTTTTTCTTCACTTTTTATGCCTTATTGTAGAGATTGTAAAGTATTTTGTTATAAAATTCTTCTTCTTCACCTTCTTTTTTGAATGAAATACAAAAACTTTTACTATCGAGTTTTCTATATATATAATATTTATATGTAACAATTGTACATGAAGTATTATATTTTTCACAATATCTTCACTTCTTTTTAATAGAATATAAGACTCATTTTTGTGTATACTTTTTAAGAAATGTTTATTTAAATTAAATTATTATGTAATTTATTTTTTTCGGTAAGATCTTACGATCCTCAATCCGATTCTACGATCCGATCATATAAACACCTCTAACGATCCAACGTTAGGATCCCGAATTTAACAATCTTGGTCATAATAGATACTAAAAGGGGACAAACAAAAATGAAAAAAAAAAAGGAAGAAGAGGAAGTATATAACAAAGGTACATCCAAGTCCCAAAATAAAAATTCCCGTATGAATTTTGAAGTTATTTTCAAAATCATATTTTCACACTATAGGATGATATTTGGTAACTCATTTGGAAACTGCATTCATAGGTTGCAAATGTGCACATTTTGATTGTAAAATTGGGCTCTATCTTTTTATGCTTTGGTGTGTTGCTTGCAATTTATTCATTATGTAACACCTGATAAACGTCACCTTAAAAGCCACGAGTAATTTCATATCAATAGAATCATTGTGAAACATTATCCTCATAACCTAAAGTTGGCTTCCAAAAAAAAAAAAAACAAAACAAATATTAGACATAAATTGTTTTCAAGGTGAAAGCACAAAGGCGAGGCAATTTATCCCTACCGAGTGAAGCAATGAGTTACAAGGATAGCACATAAAAGCCTTGTAAGAATTAGCAAAAAGAAAAAACTTACAAACTTTAGGATTTTTTGAAACCACGTTATAACAGATAAACAAATGTAAATAATCAACATTACCTACCCCTACCCACAGTATGGGAAACAATAAATTTAGAGAATCACTAAGCAAATGTGAAATAGTTCAACATAGACAAACCAGTTAAATATTCAGAAAAATTGTACGCAACTTTTTAAGAAACTGTGATGTATAACCAAACCAAGAAGAAAAAACTGTTAAAACAAAGCCAGTCAGACTAATGGTATGCCACACAAGTTTAGACGTAAAACAATGTGATTAAAGCATTACTAAGCAGTAAGCACCATAAAAGATCTTGCCTTGATAATTTCAAGGGTTCCAATTAAATCAATAAGAAGAGAATATCACTACTACCTTCTCAATACCACCACGAGTAGTGACCTCCACAAAAAGCCGATGCAAGTCTAGGTCCTTCCCCCCTATAATAGGGATCCTACAATAAGCAAACATACACAAAACAATGAACTACAATGGTTGAAGAAAGGACTCCAGCACAACAGCAATAGCATGAGAGAAGAAAAAAATAGTTCATGCTAAATATTAAATGCTGCAAGAATCTACAAATCAAATCCCGTTTCTAGTGGCAAAATTGCAAGTCAGTAATGGCCAAACAGATGGAGTATTTTCAATATGCATTGAAGTATTCTTACGATACAATAGACAATAGTTATAGGGTTTTCACTTATAATCTTTTGCCTTTTCTTTATGTACCACGCCCATCAAAATGTGAAATGCTCTTTTGCAAAATTCTTATTCTCCATCTTTTTTTCTTTTTCTTTTTTTTCATGAAATGCAAAATCTTTTACTACCAAATTTTCTATTGTATGATGTTTTATATTTACAAGGTGCATTATATTTTTTCACAATATTTTCATTTCCTTTTAGTGTAATTTACATTTATTTTGAGGCCTACTTTTAAGAAAATGTTTTGTCATGTAAAATTATTACACATTTACAAATCATTTTTCACAATGATTCCTTGATCCAATTCTACAATCGTATAACCATGTCAACCCTTCTATTGATCCAATATAGGATCCCTATTTTGACAACCTTTACCTACTTCATTCCACCACAAAAAATCGGTGGGGGGATATACTTCCACAGCAAAGTGTTTACATAACTACAACTTTCTGAACACCCTAAGATGGTAATTTTCAATATCTAAATCTAAAATGTCACTCCACTATGCCAAAATTAAATCAATAAATAAAAGCAAAAATGCTTCAGAGCACTAGAGCAAGAGCTCTAGAGCAAGCACAAATGACGTGGCGCCCCATTGCGCCCACTGTTGCTAACTCGCCGTTTTCTCTCTCTTTCTCATTTTTTATTTCTCTCTCCGACCTCTCTCTTTCATCCTTCTTCGCTCACCACTCGACAGTGAGAGATCGGCGCCGACACATCACAACTGAGAAGAGAGAGAGAGAGAGAGCTGTTTAGAAACAGAGCTGAAAACATTGATTAACATGGAGGGGTTTTGCCTGAAACTTCCAAAGCAGCACCAAAAATGTCTCATTTGAAGGTATCAATCAAAATTTCTAAATGAAAAACAGACCTATGAACCAACTTACAAACAGATTTACATGATTTCAAGAGAAAACCCACATCAAATCCAATAGATAAAAAAGTGTGAGAAACACATTCAAACAAAACCCATGAGACAAAAACAACATTTGTCAACACCCAAGTGAAGAAAGGTCCCAAAGAAAGAACACCATGAAACCCCCATAAAAGAAACAAAGGCATTAATGGCATGAAAAGCAATAATATACCAATTCATTGCCAAGCTCAATAGCAGCGTCTTGGTAGCTACTTTTCTTCCCCTGGCTACTCCCACAGAAGACACAAACCCTCTTGAACTTGGGACTGCTTCATTTCACTCTCTCTATCCATTCTTCTCTCTCTCTCTCTCTCTCTCTCTCTCTCTATATATATATATATTTTGTCTCTATCTTCTGCACGTTTTTGTTGGTTAGAAGAAATTGCAATTGGCTTACAAAAAGAAAGAATCTGCCTCTCTCTCTCTCTCTCTGTTCTGTATATTTTTCTTGGTACAAATCTGCAAATGCTTTTCAGAGCGAGAGCGGGGAAGACAGAGAGGGAGAAGAAGACGGTGACGGAGGTGTGGCTTTACATCTGCCCCTTTCTTTTTTTTTTTCAATGCGTGAAACACACGCACTGTAATATGAATGTGTGGTTTTACATCCCTTGTTGGCTGCCACGTAAGTAGTGCTGCGTTTAGAGCTCGGCCTATTAGTGATCTGAATCGCGACTTGTAAATAAAGTTTAGTTCCAGTCTGTACAAGAGGTCCTTCAACCACCACATTAAATGAGCAGACTAACCCAAATTTTTTTTTTTTTTTTGGCCCAAAACAGACTAACCCAATTGAGGAAAGAATTTTAAAGAATAATAGGGTGATAGGGAAAAAAGGCACATATCTAAAGATTTGACTACTTTGCAAGGTGTATCTTGTTAATCCTAGTTTTAAAAAAAAAATAAAATAAAAAAGACATTATATTTTTCATTAACAAATTGAGATATTTATCCATGTTCAAGGTTAATCTTCTTAGAAATGAATATTTTGCAGAACTTTGAAATCCAGTAGGGCAGCAGCTAGGGCAAGTTCGGTTAACAGCAGAATTCAGGTTGTTCAAGTTGCATTAGGTTGTGAAAGCCCCTGCCCAGACTCTTTCTGAATTTAATCGGGTTGACAACTTTCAGTCGAAATCCTAACCAAATTTGAGATTATAATGCCCAATCCCTAAAATTTTGAGGCAAGAGGTGTGGAAAAAAAATGGCATCAACTTGGTAAGCATGATGACTTGGTAGGTATTTGTGCAAAACCTTGGCACAACAAGTCTTAACTTAACAAGTTGCTTCTACTTAATTTCTTTGACACAGTGGTTCATGGAAATGACTTCAGCTTCAATATGTATTAGTTTCCCTCAATAAAAACAGGTCAATAAATTTCTAAGGATTCATGTTCTTCATTAAGCAAAGCAAACACATTACTTCGAGTTTGTTCTACAAGGAACCAGAAGAATTCTTGTTAAAGTAGAAACTACATTGTTGTGACCATGCATGGAAAAACTGTGACATCCTTGACAAAGAAGAGTGACATAAATGTAACCATGCAGGTCCTCCAAAACTTCTATTGTCTAGAAGTGATTAGTTGACAAAAATACAAGCAATTAATGCATCACTGCTTCCACAATGAATATTTATAAATTGTAATTTGCAAATAACGACGACAAAACTAAAATTAAGTCAGTTAAGACTATTAAAGTTTAAATGGTTAGCAGATAGTGGTAAAGTTGGAAGAGCTCAGGACCATTTTTAATTAACTTAAACATGATTTGAATGAATTAGTTAGGCAGAACAAAGCCGTATGCTGGATTTATTAATCCCAAAACTGAGAGAAGTGCATTCAACAGTTATTCTGTAAACATCAAGCTAAGCTCTGCGCTACTGCTTCCAAGTTCAAGAAAATACAACCAGAAGACTTTTGGGAGGTACATTTTGAACACAAGGGTTTAGTAACAAATATAAGCCCCTAAGACCATCTCCAACGCTTTAGCAAATCTGATATCAAATTTGAATTTTGATGAAAATGTTTACTGTTCAACCGTTCACCAAAATGAGATTTCACCAAAATTTTCATCAGATCGACGCGGAAGAAATAAATTCACCAAAACACTGTTGCGGACCGTTGGAGAGGACGACCCCGGTCGAACCAACCGGTTGCCCGTGCCGGTTGACCAACCGTGTCAACCAAGTAAAAGGTTCAAACAGTTTCAGCAAAAAATTCAAAAAAAAAAAAAAAATTTTGCCCTAACCCGGGTCGACCGGCCGGTCTCGGACCACCCCGGGTTGAAAGTTAAAAAAAAAAAAAAAAAAAATTCAAAAAAAAAAAAAAATTCAAAAAAAAAAATTTTGGGCAAACCGGTCAACCGGCCGGTCGACCACCCGATTGTCCCGGGACAATTTTGATGAAGATGAACCGTTGGAGTATCGGTTATCAAATTTGATGAAATGGACGCTTTTTGACTCAGATTTGATGAAAAATTTGAGTAAGCGTTGGAGATGCTCTAACTCAAAGAATAATAGACACAATGATTCTTCAAAGTTCAATCTATACATTGTAGAGAAAGTGTCAAATGAAATGTCCATTTGGTGCATGGTTTTTTCCATTTTGCAGGAGTCCCTTTTTTCATCATTTTATTTTAACAAAATAAATGTTTCAAGAGTCAACAGGGAAAAGCAGTTCCATATCACAATGGAGTTTAATCTCCATCCTTGTTTTCTAAATGGCAAAAAATTATTGATAGATGTTAATAGAAAGGGGAAATCCATGATGTGCACCCCTAATGAAGTTAGGGTTTTTTTAAAGTGAAAGTTACGAATAGTTGTGGTGTATGTTATACCAATTTGTGGTGGTAAAGTTAAAGAATAGCAAATTTACAGTACTCCATAAACTAGAAGGCTTTTTTTTTTTTTTTGATGGTAAAAGTTATGTCATTTTATGGTTTATGGTACACAATTTTACGGTGCCGTTTTGAAAGGCATACATATGCATGCTTTCAAGGGGGAAATGGTGCACATAGTAACATCTTCCTAATAGAAAAAAAAAACCTACAGTTCTCAACATATAAACCATAAAGGTTGAACATGAAACACAAGATGAGATAATGAGAGTAAAGATTCATAGGAGTCCAAAACAACAGCATGAAAGTTGAAGAGAGAGCATTGAGCTTACATGAACTTAGTTCCCATAGTAGCATGGAGCTTCTCCAAAGTGTCCAAAAAAAGCTTTGGGTTTATCACAACATCTTCATATTTGGCAAGAGGAGGAGGGTATGGAAGATAAATTGGGGCTGCTTCTTTCTTGGGCATTGGGCTCTGGTTTGCAGCAGCAGAAGATGATGATGCCATTGCCAATTTCCCTTTACCACCACCGCCTTCCTCTGTCCTCTCCTGCTCACCCAACACCCACTCTATCGTTTACTTGATCTTCATTGCATACAAAATAATAAAGCATGTACCAAATATAGAACCAAAGTAACACAACCCAAAGAAGAAAAAAAACACAAAGAACAATACTTCAAACAGAAAAGCCAAAGAAAATAGATAAAACCCATCAAGAAAAAAGAACGCATAATTTCAAAGAGATGAGAGAATAGCCAAATACTGTGCAGAAACAAACAAACCACCATGAAAAGGGGACTGGAGAGGACAAAGGAAAACCACCTTGAAATCAAATTATGAATGTAGAACTGAGGAACAACAACCCCTGATGGTGAAGTAACTCCCAGTGCCAAAGAGAGATATTCAAAGCCCAAGAAAAGTATACAGTACAGCATAGCTGGCATAGCCATGAATTTTTCTTCAGAGTACCAAACAGGAACAACCCATCAAAGCTCAGCCCTCCTAAAACAGAGAGGCTAAGAGAGCGAGAGAGAGAGAGAGAGAGAGACCCATTTGGGCTTTGGTAATAAAGAAACCCCAGATGCACAAAAGTCTCTCTCCAGTCTCTCTATATATATACATGAACAAGTTTTCCAAAGTCTATATGGGCTATTTATAATCTTTGCCCTGACGTTCCCAAAGATATGACATCCAATTGGTACCTACCTATACAGAATATATATAATTACATATATACCTACACACATTCTCTCTCCTTCTTTCCTTTTCTCTGACATAGTTTCTGAACAAAGATATAGAAGATACATGGTGAGTTTGTGGGGTCATCAGGGAAAAAGAAAGTCCTGTCTCAATAGGGACCAAATCTCACCTTTGCAAAACATAACCCCACAGTGGAATTTCAAATCAGAACTCTCTTCACCCATGGAAGACATAAAAATAATAATAATAAAATAACCACACATTGGAATACAGTACTGCATTACTATTTTTTAACTGTGTGTCTCTGTCGTATAAATGTATTGTTTTCTCTGATATATTATAAATTAAGAATACATATAAGATATATACAGAAGAAACCCAGATGAAGAAATGAATAAAATAAGCAACAAACTTACCAACATTTGGAGAGAAAATGATTTGTATGTACAACCCACAATCAAATGACATTGGTTCAAGATTTTTAGACTAACCCTTATAAAGGGGTTATATTATTATCTTGAATTTTTCTTTTATTTTCTTTTCTTTTTTTTTTTCTAATGATGGTGAACAGTGATGAAGAAATGAAAAATTAAACCTAAAAATAAACACCTTAAGTGAAATCACAATCCTACCCTTAATATGATACCTCTCTATTCAGATGATGAAAGGGTAGTTTTAAATTTTAATACCATGAATTAGTAGCTTGAGGAGCTTTCATTTAAGAGAAAGATTTTGTGGGTGCCCTAATGATAAGGCCATGTTTATCTTATTTTATATATATATATATGGCAAGTTATGGTAATGGGAGGGGGAGGAGACAAAGGAATTAACAAACGTGTTGTTTTGACTCCCCACTTAATTCGGCACATCTCTATCTTTATTTTCTCTCCCCTCAATATAAAATGTGAGATGCATATATTATATTTGGAAAAAAAAAATTAAATAAATGTGAAATAATAAACTAATTGTAAAGAAGGGTATACTTTTTATTTTTTAACTCATGAGTTGTTTTAAGGAAAATTTATATATAAATTTCATCTTGAGAAATGGTGATCCATTTAATCTTAAGAATTTTTTATAGATTAATTATTCGCATTGATTTTGGAAAAGTAAATTTAATATATTATTTAAAAATTAAAATTTACAATTATACATTTATTTCTATTATATTCCTTCCCTTTTTTTCTTTTGTGCTAAAAAAGTTAGTACACAATATGTGGGAATTAAATTTGAGATGAATTTTTATATATAAAAAAAAATTATTTGGAAAACATTTCAAAAAGAATACAAAAATGACTTAACATATGAGATTATTCAAATATTCCAAAAATATATGAGATTTTTCAAATATTTCAAAAAGAATATAAAAACTACTTAATAAGTTTTGGCTAAATATATAATTTCAAACTGTAATACTTTAATGTAACACTCAAACGTAACACTCTAATGTAACATTAAAAAAATAATCTTAGTGTAATACGCTAATGTAACACATAAAAAAAACCATTTACTGTACTTTTTCCAAACGTAACACTCTAATATAACACTCCAAAAAAATTCCTTAGTGTAACACTCTAATGTAACACAAAAAAACTCTTTAGTGTAGCATTCTAATCTGACATACAAAAAAAACTTCTAAGTATATTTTTTCCAAATGTAACACTCTAAGGCCCCGTTTGTTTTGGGAGATAGAATGGAGAGGATTGATAGTGAGGGGATTGATAGTGAGGGGATTAATAATGATGAATTGTTAAATTATTTTTATATAAAATAATAAAACAAATAAAAAAATATAAAAAATTAAACATTATATTTAAAAAAAAATTCCCAATATATAAAAAATAAAAAAATTTCTAATCCCCTCACTATTTTCTAATACCATCTCTACCTCCTCCTTACCAATCCCCATGCCAAGGGTATTAGTAATGCCAAGGGACTAATAGTCCCAAGGCTATCTCTCCAAACAAACTAGGGCATTAGTAATACCTTGGTATTACTAGTCCCAATACCCTCCCTATAGCCCAAAACAAACGAGGCCTAATATAATACTCTAAAAACACTCCTTAGTATAACACTCTAATGTAACACATAAAAATTCTTTAGTATAACATTCTAATATAACATACAAAAACACTCTTTAGTGTACTTTTTTCCAAACGTAACACTTCAATATAATACTCCAAAAAAATTACTTAGCTTAAGCCTCCGTTTGGCAAGTTGGTTTTGAGGTTTTTTGGGCTAAAATAGCCACAAAAAACAAAATAGATTTTTTAGCTCAATAAGACAAAATATCACATCCAACCCATAATCATTACATTCTTTCTCTCACAAAAAAACTAAAAAAACCAAAAAAACTAAAAACCCTTCCCAAACCAAGCTTTTTAACCCCAGGCTAAAATAGCTAAAAAGTCAAAAAGCCAACCCCCTTCCCAAACGAGCTCTAACACTTTAATATAACACACAAAAAAAACTCTTTGGTGTACTTTTCCCAAACGTAACGCTCCAATATAACACACCAAAAAAATTCTTAGTATACTTTTCTAAACGTAACACTCCAATATAATATTAAAAAACAAAAGAACATGAGATTCTTCAAACCATTCCAAAAAGAGTACAAATATTATTTAGTAAGTTTTGAGCAAATGTATAATTTTAAATTGTGAGTGTTACATTTGGAAACAGGTGTGTGTTACATTGGAATATGTTATATTGAAGTGTTGTGTTTAAGATTACGCTGATTAGAGTGTTACGTTTGGGAAAAGTATACTAATATTTTATTTATTTATTTTTTTTGGTTACATTGGAGCGTAACATTTGGAAAAAATACACCAAAGAATTTTTTTTTGAGTGTTACATTATTACATTTGGGAAAAGTATACCAATAAGTTTTTTAATGTGTTACATTGAAGTGTTACGTTATTGGAGTATTACATTAGAGTGTTAGGTTTTTGTTCATAACGTGGGATTTGTTCTAAAATGAGAGAAGATCCAAAACTTCTATAGTGCAAATTGTCCAAATGTGTAATTTTACATTTTGAGAAACTCACTTTTATCCCTAAAAAATTAAATTCAAACATGAAAGTGACTAATCTTTTATTTAATTTTCACTTTAATGGGATTTTTGGGTTCATAAGAAAAAAGAAAAAACTAAACAGTTCACAAGATCACATTTTAAGATTTATTGGTGCTTCACCCTTATTTTAATCACATTATTTTGTGGGTTTTGTTGTGCAAGTGAAATTTTTTTTGTAAAATTTACTAGTTTGTATAACTTCACTTGTTATAAATTAATGTAGTGAAAATGAAATATATTTTCGGTGCAAATTGCACCTTGAGTAACTCTTCCTGCATTTTTATTTTATTTTTTTCATTTTTTGTTTATTTGAAAAAATTACAAAAAGTAGTATTCAAAGAAAAAATTACAAAATCATGAAAAATCAATTATAATTACAAAGCAATGGAATATATCTCAAAAATGATAGAAATGTCCCTCTCTATCCCTTGTCTCACTTTATCCTTCTTCCAATCCTTAGCTTCCTCGTCCATCTTCCCCAACCTCATTCCATCCATCCCCCACCCAATCTTGCAACCACCAGTCTAACCCCTACTATCCTTAATCTTCTTTCACCCTTTCAACTCCTTTTATTTTCTCATTGGTCAACTCTTAACCTCACCTGATACCAATTCTTTCTATCACCCTCCCTAATGCTAGCTATTCAAGTCCTCATTTAGCCCTTCTCTTTGCGATGTTGTCATGGGTAGTTACAGTGATGAAGGTGTCACAATGGGCAAGGCAACAAAGTTAGAGAAAGATTGAGAGGGTCGCAATGGAGGTGTCGTGAGATAATGAGTGGTTAGAGCTAGTGGAAGAGGGTAGTTAATGGTAGCGAAATGAGACTAGTGTGAAAATAGTGGTGGCCACTGAGGAATGACCAGCGATAGAGGGTTACAGAGGAAAGGGAAAAAGTAAAGGGAGAAAATAGAAAAGACAAAGGAAAAAAGAGAAAATTGAGGGGCAAAACAGTAAAAAAATCACATTTTTGCAAATATTTCCCAAATTTACACCCCAAATGTAATTAAAATTGATTTATCATGATTACGTAAATTCTCTACTATTTTCCTGTAATTTTCCTACTTCCCTCCATCTATTTTCTCACCTTTTTAGATTAAAATAAAAAAATAAAAAATTTCTAGATAAATGATAAGAACCAACTTTTGAGATATGAGTGCCGTAACAGCAGCTCTTCTATTTAATACAAGGTATTTAAACATTGGAATAAGTCCCACCCTCCCCTATCCCCCACCCCCCCTTCTCTCACATGTTTTTTTTTTATTATTTTTAATCGTCCTTTTCTAACACACTCTGTCTCTATCTCTATCACTATCTCTATCTCACAACATCTGAATTTAGTATATTTAGCTGCCCCTTTTTATTATGACCACCAACCCTTATCCCCTTTGTCTTCTACTAAATTTTAAAGAACCTGTCATATGTATTGTCCAATCTTTGAAATAAAAATTAAAAGTATTGATTTAGTCACTTTTTTTTTTAGATAATTATAATGAGACCTTTCAAATATAAGTGAATATCATATAAATGTTCATTTTTATATTAGTGAAAATATTGAGAGTAACATGATATTCATTGATAGTTAAACATGTCTTAATATAATAAAAAAAAAATTTTGAGCATTTAAAATTGTAGGGTAAAATAGAAATAGAAAGTGAAAGTGAAAAATGATAACGAAAATAATAAGAAAAAAACAGTGGCAAGATACTATATGGAAAAACAATCATGAGGAGGAAATGATTAAGAGTCTAACAAAAGATTTAGAATTGTTTTGAGAAGTAGATTAAAAACTAATTTTTTGGCTATTTTTAATCTTTTTTTAAAAAAATATATAAAAAAATAGAGAGATTATGTGACTTAAAAAATATTAAAAGTTAAAAAGCTACTTTTAATCTCGTCCCCAAAAGAGTAGGAATCATATAAAAACTTTGGGAAAAAAAAAACAAAACACAAAACCTAAACAAATTTACATAAGGAATAGATCTCCAACAAATTTTTAATAAATTAAATATCGATAAACTTGGAGTGATGTCTTTGTGAATTTGAGTTATTGTTACAAAAGTTTACAACTGTTAAAGGCTTATTTTGGAAAGTATGTTAAAAAATAATTTTTGGTTATTTTTAGCCTTTTTCTGAAAAAAAAAATGTACAAAAAAATAGAGAAGTGATGTGATCTAAAAAAAATATAAAATCAAAAAGCTAGTTTTAATTGTCAAAATAGGCCAAATTATAAAATTAACTTGTTTGGTTTGGATTTTCAGGATTCACTTTTCAAAAAATTAATTTTTTTTTATTTTCCGTATTTTTTTGTTTTTCCTAAATTTTTTTAATATTTTAAACAATTTTTTTTTTATTTTTAAATACACCAAACATAAATACACTTACAAAATATAATATTTGTGTAAAAAAATCTTTAGAAAATTCACTAAATACCAAAAAAAAAATGAGAATTCAGTATATTTTTCATATTTTTGTGTATTTATTAATTTTTTAAAAAAATTATAAACATTTTATTTTTTAGATATATCTAATTAAGGTGCATCTAAAAAAGCAAAAAAATTACTTAAAATTTTAAAAATATTCACTAAAAATAAAAAAATTCAATTTATAAAAAATTAAAATTAAACACACTGAAAGTAGCCTTTTTTTTTTAACAGTCAAAGTAGATGACAACAATGTATATAAGAAGCATTGATCCAAAAAAAAAAAAAGTATGTAAGAAGCAAAAGAGGAAAAAAATAATCAGTGGTGCTAGGGACCCAGCACCCCCAGTAGGCCAAAAATATATTTTTTTTTTCTTTTCTTCCAATCACGCGGTGCCACGTGACACTGGGGGGGGGGGGGGGGGAGGGGGGTTCACTGGGGATCAATGGGGGTGGGGTCTCAAGCTTTATTCAAAAATAATTATTAAATTGTTGCATGTGGAGCTATATTGTCATATTGGCAACATTTAAGGATTCGTTGTAGCTGTAGCTTATAGGTTAGGGCATCTACAACGATTCTTTTATTATTATTATTATTAAATTCGAGAAAAAAATTAAGTAAAAATTGTATTCGATATCAAGTGTTTCAACAGAGGCTTTTAAAGCTTCATTGAACACCAATTGACTGGGCGGATGACCAAACGGATGTCCAAGTGGTCGACTGGCCAATGTAATTTTTCACAGATTTTTGTCTTGAGGTGGTTATCTGGGAGACATCCGATGGTGAAAATCTAATGGATATGAATAGTGATTTGATGAAAAGTACATCCATCCTCAATTTGATGAAAGATTTCAAAAATTCTGGTTTTGATAAAAGATTTGGTGTTGGGTTAGAGGAGCAAAAAGTGAATTTTTTCATCAAATTTAAATTTGATGAACCATTTGGTGATCCATTGGAAATGTTCTTAATAAATGTTTTTTTTCTTTTTAATGTATTTTTTAAAAAAATTATGTAAAATTTATTTATTTTTATTTTTTTTTCAATTAAATTAAAATTTTGAAAAAGATTTAGGAAAGACAAAAAATAAGTCAATTTTTATAATTGATATGTAGGAGATATTATAATGTGCACCCAAAAAAATATACGTATGGTATGCCTTTTTATAACCCTTTTAAAAAATTTTATAACTTAAACACAAAATATTATAACTTTTTTTTCACTATAAAATATCATATTAAAAATCACAAAAGTGTCCTAACAAAACTATAAATTGTCATAACAAAAATCACAAAGTATCATAACATTATCATCCATAACTTTAGGGTTGATACCATAAATTCATTATTCATAACTTTAACACAAAATATCATAACATACGTCATAAATAATCATAACTTGCATTATAAAAAATCATAGATTTCTCCTTTATGTATATAAAGTTTGGTATATTTTCATATTTAGTGATTTTTTTTTTCAAAATTGATTCAATTTTTTTTTATATATATTTTAAAATCGTCTAGTCAAGATAGACCTAAATAATACAAAATTTGATTCAAAGTTTAAAAAAGGCTCAGAAAAGGCAAAAATAAGTAGGGGGAAAAAAATGCGCTAGAGTGACGACGACGACGACGACGACAAAAAAAAACCAAAGTGACAAATCTAAAAGGTACAAAAAAATAAAATACTAAAGACAAAAAAATAAAATAAAATCAACCGTTTTTGTCTTTGTCATTTCTGGATTTTTTTTTATTTTTTCAAATTTTTACTGTCCCAGTCCTTTTAATCGAGTTGAATTTAAAAATATAAATTTTTTTGAAAAAATTAAAAAAAAACTAACCCCACATATAAGTGCTTCCCAAGGAAACCCAAGGCTTTTGTCCTTACTCAAATTTGAATACGATCCAACGGGCTTGCGGAGGGAGCATCCCCTAAATTTTGGTGTTCTTCACTAAACTGTGTCATTAATGCAATGGTTACCCCACATTTGATAAATTTTACATGGGTGCCCCCCGAAATCAAGTCAAATTCTGTTTCAACCAGTTTTTTATATATATATACCTTACTGGAAGAATTAAATATATACCTTACTGGAAGAATTAAAGTAAGAGCATTGATGCTTAATCATTTGGTAAAAAAATTGAGTAATATTTTCAATTTCAAAATTTTAATTGCAATTATTCTTAATAAAACATTGTAAAATTTCACTTTAACTTTTGTAGAAGTATTTTATAAACAACTAAAAAGATTTGATTTGCCATGGCCTCCAAGATAGAATTCCTAACTTTATCTTTCCCTTGCAGTTACCTGAAAATTTGATAGACATGCCACTTTAAAGTATCAAATCAAGTTGGATAAGCAAGAAATAAAAGGGACAACAAGGAAAATCCGGAAGTTTTGCCTATATAACTATTATATATATTCTATTATAGTATACAACTCAGTTGGTATGAACTATGTCACATAATTTGATTTTGGATAATAACCCCAATAATATTAGGCTCCGTCTGGTAAGACTTTTTAACTATGATTTGAGAATATAAGTTGTATTTTGAGTTTGTGTGTTTTGAAATTATTATTTGAGTATAGAAAATTTGTTTGGTTATGATTTTTGAATAGAGTGTTGAATTAAGTCTTGAATTGAGTGTGGAATTGAGTTTTGAAAGTTTGATTTGACATGTGAAGTAAGAAAATTTGTTTGGTTATGAGTTTTGGAAAGAGTTTTCAAAACTTAATTCAAATTCTTATAACTCATAACAAAACACACTACTTTCACACCATTGAAAATTCTGATCAACACTCATAACCAAATTCTTTTTAAAATTCAATTAAAAAAATTATTATTAACAGAAAATAACATTAATTAATTTTTTAATTGAAAATACTACAAAGGAAATAATTTTTTTTCAAAATAAATATTCAAAAAATTTAAATCATAAATATTTAAATAATTTAAATAATCTAAAAAATTTAATAAGTAAAAAATTAAAATAAATATTCAAAAAATTTAAATCGTAAAAATTTAAATAATTTAAATATTCAAAAAATTTAAATAATTTAAAATTTTAATATTTTAAATTTAAAAACAACTCTACAGTCAAATCGTAACCAAACAATAAAACAAAACTCAATTAAAAAATTATTTTTAAAACTCAAAACCAAACACATAACTCGAAACTCCATACTACTTTCACAACTCTACACTCAAATCATAACTAAATACGTAACAAAAAAATTAAAATATTTAAAATATTTTTATAAAATAGAGTTTGAATTTATTTTTATAAAATATTTTGAAATTTAAAAAATTAAAATCGTAATATCTAAAAATTAAAATATTTAAAAATATTCAAAAAATTAAAAAAATCGTAACATATTTAAATATTAAAATATTTAAAATCTTAACAAAATTAAAATATTTTTAAAATATTTAAATATTTAAAAAATTAAAATATTGATTTGAATTGAGTTTTGAAAAGAGTTTTGAATTATGTGTTTGGTTATGAGTTTTGAAAAATAATGATTATGTTTTGAATTGAATTTTGAGAAATGGGTGTAGAATTATGATTTGAAAGCTCAAAACAAACACCACACTCAAATTAATGGATGGAACTATAATTTGAGAGTTTTACCAAACGGAGCCTTAGATTTTCTTTAAAGATTTTAAATTTGCCTAGCAGTTACTTAAAGGATTAAAATGCAAAAGTACGTAACCAATAAAAACTCCTATGTTCAGTTTCTCCCCACTCTCATCCATAATCTCCAGGAGTAATTCAATTGCACACGTTAGTGTGCTTAGGTCTTATAGTATATATACATATATCAATTTTACACTCGTGTGTGAGAAAAAAAAATTCTAAAAACTTCAGATTTTCTTAACAAAAATTACAATCAAAACGTTGTAATAATTAAGATTTATAAGAGTAATGAACAAATTTTTGAGAGATAACTCAGAGATCTACAAAAGGTAAACAAATTTCATTACAACGCTAAAAGTAAAGTCATTAGAACTAAAAATGATATACAAAATGGCATACCTTTATGCTTTGACGGAGTGATGATGTCGATGTAAAAATCTATGTTGAATCGACTGTCTTTGAAAAGAGATTTCAAAAAGCCTAACTATAAGAGTTGATGGTAATTAAGAATGAGTAAGCACATCAATCTCAAAACAATTGTTTGCATTTATATATTGTCACATTTCATCTTAAACTTCACAATTTGAGGTGAAACCAAATGCGTAATATAACGTTTTTTCTTGTTTTGGGTTTAATTAATTAATAATTTTTTTTTTCAAGATTTGCAACAACTCACAGAATACTGATCAAATTTAAGTTTTAATCAGAAAGATTCTCTTCTAATTAGTTAGCGTAACTAACTAAAGCATTTTTGGACCCTCTTCATTATTTAAGAATATATATATATATATACATATAATCAACAATGTTACGGATTGGTTTAAATAGGGTGGGAACTTACGACATGATACAATAACACGACACGAATCGTGCATGAAATTAGCGGGTTAGGGTTGACCATTTCCTAGCACAAGCACATATATGACACGATTCAATAACGCGAATATTAATACAGGTCAGATTAGTGTCAAATCTGTATAACACAAAATTGACACAAATAACCCGTATAATGAAAAATTAGTTACACATTTTAACAGTATTATTTCTACTAAAAAGAATCATGACATTTTTTAATCTCTTACGTAATTGCATTCAATTTATTAAAAAATATGTAAAATAAGATTTTAAAGTTTAATATAGGTTTTGTTTATACTTTTAATTGAACTTAATATACTTTTTGTCTATTATTTGAGTTAATCTAGTAAAAAAAATATAATAATATAATATTTATAAATTAAGAAAATAAAATTAAGTTGAAATCAAATATTTTATAAATGATTTTATTTAATAGAAATTAGTTTCATTAAATTTAACTTGTGAAGAAATTTTTAATTTTATTCATTCATTTGATATTATTAGTTAATAGTGAAATTTTTTGATATGACACGTTAACACGAAATAAACCGGACACAGATCAAAAATGATAGACACGATAATACGAAATAATAAACGGGCTGAGTTAGTGTTGAGATAATTTTGACACGAATCCGAGATGGCACAGCACAAATATGACATGGATATGACACGATGCCCACCCCTAAGTTTAATAAGTCTCATATTTTCAGTCTTATATCAATATATTGGTGACACATTATGATTTTTGAAATTTGGTACACAAATCTAATCATCATAATATTGTTGACATATAGTTAGAAACCTAAAACATGTTAATTCCTTTTAATTTGAAATTTTATATTTAATATATATTATCAAGAATAATAAAAAATTAATAATATGCAAGAATGCTAATTAAACTAATATCCAAGCTTTCTTGGAGTAATGAACATATTTTTCAGAGATAACTTGGATATGAAAAGGTGAGCAAAATTTCATTACAACACTTACAGGTAAAGCTATTAGAACTAAAAATGGTTTAGAAAAATGGTTTACCTTTTATGCTTTGGCGGAGTGATGATGTTGATGTAAAGATCTATGTTGAATAGATTGTCATTGCAAAGAGATTTCAAAGCACCTAATTATAAAGTTGATGGTAGGAATGGGTTAGTACAACAATTCCAAGGCAATTGTTTGCATTTATATATTGTCCCCTATCAGCTTAAGTTTCGCTATTTGAAGTGAAACTTAATTCATAATATAACATTTTTTTTCTTATTTTGGATTTAATTAATTAATAATTTTTTTCAAGATTTGCAACAGCTCACAGAAAGCCAATCAAATTTAAGTTTGAATAAAAAATAATCCCTTCTAATTAATTAGAGTAACTGACTAAAGCATTTTTGGATTCTCTTTATTTTTTAAGAATATATATAATCAATAATGTTACGGAGATTAGATAATATTTGATATGTTGCACATCATTAATTTAATGAGTTTCATGTTTTCAGTCTTAAATGTATTGGTGACACTTGAGTCCAAAGAGAGATTAGAGCTTCTCTCTTTAGGAGATTTCCGACAGTGCTCCGGCGATACTCTGGTGACCCCTTTTACACTTCTAAAGTGTTGATCTACACTCCTAGAGTATAGATCTGCAGTTTTAGAGTGTAGATATAAACTTTTTTATGTCTAAAATAAGAGTTTTGAGAGTTTTTCCTCTGATTTTAACATAGATATTTGGATTTTCAATATCCACAATGGTTTCTTCCTTTCTCAAGCCTTCTCTCATACCATTGTGGGTGTACTTCCTCCTCAACTCTAGCTTCTAGTGGTGTCCAAAGAACGAAGGTGGCGGTAGCGGAGTTGGGTAGCGGCAATGAGGATGGCGAGCTTTCAAGCAGATCTTGCTTTCCAGAGCCATCTTTGAGAAGATCAGTGATTTTCTTGAATTGTAACTAATTCTTTTAGCAGATTTGTTTTTTTTTTTGGTTATTATTATTATTTTTTTGTTCGTTTTATTGTATGGCTTGTATTGCCCTTTGAGGTTTTATTTATGTATGTTGTTTTTAAATATAAATATTTTCATGTTCTCAAAAAAAAAAAAATTTATTGTTGACATATAGCTAGAGTAGAAACCTAAAACATGTTAATTCCTTTAATTTGACATTTTATATTTAATATATGATATGTATTATGAAGAATAATCATAAATTAAAAATTTGCAAGAATGCTAATTAAACTAATATTCAAGCTTTCTTGGAGTAATGTAAATATTTTTGAGAGATAACTTGGATATGAAAAGGTGAGCAAAATTTCATTACGACACTTAAAGGTAAAGCCATTAGAACTAAGGTAAAGCCATTAGAACTAAGAAAAATGTTTGGGAGCACTAAAAAGAGAGCACTAGAAGGAGCACTAATGATGTGGCAGTGGGCCCGCTCACTTTCTATTCCTTGTTCTTTTTTTTTTTTAATTTTTTTTTTACCATTTCCAATGCATTAGTGCTATTAGTGGTGTATTTTTTAGTAGCCTAAATCATTGTTGTTAGAACTAAAAATGGTTTAGAAAAATGGCATACCTTTATGCTTTGGTGGAGTGATGATGTTGATGTAACGATCTATGTTGAATCGACAGACTCTCGTTGCAAAGAGATTTCAAAGACCTAACTATAAGAGTTGATGGTAAGAATGATTTTGTATATCAATTTCAAAGCAATTGTTTGCATTTATATATTGTCTCCTCTCATCTTAAGTTTCGCCATTTGAAGTGAAACCTAATCCGTAATATAACACTTTTTCTTATTTGGGTTTTAGTTGATTAATAAAATTTTTTAAGATACATTACAATTCAAAAAAAACCAATTAAATTTAAGTTTTGACCAGAAAGATTCTCTTTGGATTGATTAGCATAGTTGACTAAAAGGTTTTGGGCTCTCTTCATTTGTAAGAGTACATGTATATAATCAATAATGCGACAGACGCAACAGCTAAGGAAACACCAATTACATTCAAACTCGAACCAAAAAGATTCTATCATAATTAATTACGTAACTGACTAAAAGATTTCTGGGCCCTCTTTATTTTTTAAGAGTATATGTATATAATCAATAATGCGACGGAGATTTGATAGTTATTGGTTTAATGAGTTCATATTTTCTATCTCATATCAATGTATTAGTGATACATTATGATTTTTTAATTTGATGCTCAAATCTAATCACCATAATATCATTGAAATATACTTTCAATGCATTGTTTAATGACACATCTGAAAAACTAACAAAATATGGTCCTAAAACGGCGACGTTCTCGTACCCATTAATTGAAGCAAAAATGAAAGTTGTTACATTCATGGTTTAGTTTATTAATCTAAATCAATTGTTTTACTTTTATATTGCCACGATTTATTTCATTTCACTATTTGAAGAGAAATATAAACGGTAATGTGGCCTTTTTCATTTTAGTTTTATCTAGTTAATTAATAGACGTATTTGAGATTTCACAAAAGTTAAGGGAAAATCAGCAGAATTAAAGCATTAAACCTTGAAAAAAAAACACCAATATTGAAAAATGGATGTATAATGAAAAAAATGGAGAGTCTTGATTTCGAAAAATTATTAGTTGGTCTGGGGCATCATGTGACCATATCTCAGGTCAATCACAAATTTTCATATCCCTCATATTTTTCAATAATCAAATATAAAACCATGAGTCTTATTCCCTCCACCAATCACAATGCATGTGGAGCATTACGTGACGCTGTTCATGAACCATTTTCTCCTTGATTCTCCTCATTTGCTACGTGACAACTCTTGATTCGCATAGGCCGCTTTTAAGAAATAACTTATAAGTTAATTTATCGATTTTTTGATTTATTTAAATTACGTCATTTTTTTACTTTTATACATCTTTTTGTACTAATTTTAAATAAATAAATAAAAAATTTATTCACCAAAAGAATCAATTAGCAATTTGAGTAACAACGTCATTTTGAACCGTTCATAAAGATTCTTTTCAAATTGTCCTAATCCTATTCAAACTGCAGGACAAAAAAAAAACAAAAAAAAAAAATGAAAATGCTATGGACCTTAAACAAATTATTAAATTTTTTACAAAATTTCTTATATAGGTGTGGGATTCACACACCTCTATGAAAATGCTATAGACTCCAAATAAATTATTAAATTTTCTACTAAATCTCTCACATGGATGTGGGACCCACACACATGTGATTTGTGTGAGTCCCACACCCAAATGAAAATGCTATAGACCTCAAATAAATTATCAAATTTTTTACTAAATCTCTTACATGGGTGCAGGACACTCACATGTGATTTGTGTGTGTCTTACATCCATATGGGAGGTTTGGTAAAAAATAGGTGTGGGTTCCACACCCATATGAAAATGCTATAAACCCCAAATAAATTATCAAATTTTCTATTAAATCTCTTAAATGGATGTGGGACCCATACATATGTGATTTGTGTGGGTCCCACACCCATATGAGAGGTTTAGTAAAAAATTTGATAATTTGTTTAGGATTTCTAACATAAATCAAGAAAAAAAAAAATTATGCTAGGTATATTAAATTTTTGAAAAATGTTTTGGAGTTTCAATTCTTGAACTCTAAAACCAGCTCTAATGAGTTGGCAGCGAGCTCCATCCACTGTGATGTGATATTTTGGTCTTGGTTTGTTTGTTTGTTTTTTCTTTTCTTCTTGTCATGTCATTATTACTCCATTAGAGCACCAAAATTAGTACTATGAATCATTGCTATAAATTTTTTACCAAATAAATAATCAAATTTTTTATATGGTTGTGGGGTCTACAAAAGTGTGGAACATAAAAGTGTGGACCCCACACTTATGTGAGACATTTGATCATTTATTTGGTAGAAAATTTAGAACTTATAATATTTTCCCAAAAAAAAAAAAAAGAAAGAAAGATGGAGAGGATCCAAATGGTTAGGCATTACTAATTTTGATATATAAAAAAAAAAAATGATGGAGTGAGAGGTTCGTTTATATAGTTTAAAGTAAAAATATTTATATTTTTATGATAGAATGATAATTTACACAAAAAGATTAAGCAATTTCATTGAAAACTTTCAACAAATTTATCTCTCCAAGTTTTTTCATTTCATTTAGACTATCATTGCGTTAGTTTTAAGCCTTAATATTAATATTAATATTAATATTAATTTTAATTTAATTTTAATTTTTTGATATGTAAGATTTCCTTGGCGAGCTTATCCGTGGCCCCAAGAGTTTTACTAACAAGAGAAGTTGAATCTAACACCTTGGATGAAGCAAACTCCCAACTCTTAATTTCCAAACCTTGAGATTTAGCTCAACTAAAAAGCACATTATCTAACAGAATACTTTTCCATGTCTACTATTAATTGGGACTGTACTACCATTTACTTAATTATGAAATTTAAATGGATAATTAGAGAAGCAAAAAAAAATTGTGAAATGTTTTTTTTTTTTTTTTTTTTAAGATTTGCAAAAAATAAAAATAAAAAATTGAAGTTGAAGATCTAAGTTGTAAACTAAAGAAAATTTAAAATGATCAATGGAAGAAAGCAAAAAAAAAAAAAATCCTCCTATGGTATCTTAAAATAATAAAAAAAATTAGACCCATAAAATTTTAAAATGTATTATTAGTCAAAAAAAAATTGTAATCAAATCAAACACCTGGGTAATATTAATACATCAATTTTAATACTAGTAATAACATTATTCTTCCTCAAAATTCAAAAGGTGGGCCAATTTATAAATTGAAAATAAATGAAGATTTTCTTTTTATCAAAAATAAAAATATTTTGTTTGGGTCTGGAATTTTTTTTTTTTAAAAAAATACTGAAAATTATGAAATATGGTGAGCCCTGAAAGTTTGCAAAGGCAGGGCTGTTCATAATCCCCCACCACCACCATGAAATGCCACAGATTAAGCTCATCCAAACCCTGATCTACCTTTTCTCCATACGATTATTACTTCAGCCCAAGTTTAATATAAAAATTATGATTGTTTGATTTAACAAATGTTATTATGAGAGAATTTTTGGAGTTATTAATGTTATGGCCTTGAGTTTCATGCCATTACAAGGAAGCAGAGTGAAACCCTGTTCCCATCTCAAGATTGGGGGTCTGTGGGGTCCACTCAGCAAGACACCATGGTTCCCTCCTCCTTCTTGTTTTCAGAGTTATGGGTATTCAATCCCTGTCTTAGCAAGTGAAGCTGTCAAAACCCTAGATGATAAAGCTTTGTGTGGAGGCACTAGCATTTACAAGGGTGCTCATAAGGATGATTGGATTATAACCCTTGCCAAGTTTGCAGTCACCAAACACAATGAGAAGCAGGTAAATTACCCATTTCCATTTTTTTTTTTTCCATTTTTCACATATAGTGGTGTTTTGAAAACCTCAAAAAAAGCTGACTTTTTAGTTTTTGTGATTTTTTAGCCTTTTTTGCGCTAAAAAAACTAGTTTTTTTTTGTGACTTTTTGCTAAAAAAAACTAAAAAGCAAAAAAATTTACTTTTTATTATGTACTCAAAACACCCCTATATATATATATCTACAGTATATAACTTTAATTTTTTGAGTCATAACTAACACAAAAAATATCATAATTAAATATAACATGAGACTTAATAAATAATTGATGAGTCATGACTAAAGAAAATTGGTCCTAACTAAAAAAAATATATTTATATATATTATAATTAGGATGCATATGATCCATCATTTTTAAAGGGTATATATTAAAATTTCCCCTAATGGTCAGCTTCTTTTTTATTTTTTTCTTTCTTTTTATCATCTTCCTTTGTGTTAAAAGTATGTGTTTCATGTTAATTTGGTTTTTCCAGTTTCAATTTTGATAATTTGTCTCAAAATTTTCACTTTGAATCAAATTAGTCCAATTACATAATTATAAATTTTACACATGTCCCTAAAATATGCATTTTCTGTTACTTTGTTCCTTTAAAGTTTCGACTTTGTTAATTTCGTCCATCAACATTGTAAGATTTTTATTTTATATTTGAACTCATCAACATTGTAAGATTATGCTTTGTCTTTTTAATCAGTGTTTATAAACCAATGTGACAAAATTAAAAACTTTTAAAGACCAAAATTACACATAACGCTTAGTTTAAGTATCATAGGGATTAAATTATCATTCCTATCGATTTAGACTGTTGGTTTGAAATTGGACCAGATTGACTCAAATTAAAAATTTTAAGGACGAATGTGACAATTTTGAAATTTGGAGGACCCAAGTGACACATAACTTATAAGGCATATTTTAGTGACTAGTAACTTATCCTTTATTTATTTTTTCTCTTATGAAGCAAGAATACAGACCTTGATCTCTCATTAGCTTTCAAATCACCTTGCTGAGAATGGCCAATTTTAACAATGCATGCGCACGTACGCGCACACACACACACAACTTCACCTCTGAGTTACATTAATTAGGGTTTTCCCTATAGATAGAACAACATAATACTTTCTTTTGGGTAGGTTCTAAATTCATTAAAACAAGGTTTTTTTTTTTTTTTTTTTTTTTTTTTTTTTTTTTTTTTTTTAAATATTACAATCGGTGTGAGGGGATAGGGGCATCACACCCAGCAAGGTAGTGCCTCACATATTTTGAATTCAATGTCATTAATTAACAAAATTCTTTTTCTAAGGCTATTCTATTAATTTAAGTTTTGTTGGGATTCATTTTTTTGGTTATTAAATGTGATTAGTATTTTTTTTTTTTGGTAGAATGTGCATCTTCAATTTGTAAGGGTAGTAGGGGCAAGCCACACAGGGGCATCTTGCTTATTGTACCATATTACCCTTGTGGCCACTGATGCTAGGAGGCAAAAGATATTCCATACTGTCGTTTGGTTGCAGCTATGGAGGAACTTGATGGAGTTGCTGGTGTGGAAGCCTGTTAATGATGCCCTATCAGCTGTTGGCGTGAAGCGTGGTAACTACATACTTCACGCCGTGGCCATTTATTTTGTGTTATTATTATACACTGGTTTCTATGAATATTGCTGAATTCAATTATGTGCCCTCCTTTAGATTTAGCTTTGTATGCTAACATCAATTGATACAGACATTAAGTATGCAAATTGAGTTCAGAATCCACTTAGAATGGTTTCAAGATTCCTGTGCATATCTTATTATTTGAACAGAAGGAAGTATAGGTTAGGATGTACTTATGTGGTGTTGAGTCCATTTGAACTCTGGTCAGAGGTAGGTATTGATAATGTTTTCACTGTTTTATGTACTTGGCACTTTGCAATAGGGTTGATTTATTTTAAATTATTATTCTTTTTGACCCTTTGCCCCATTTGAAGCTATACATATTGTTATCAAGGAGAAAAAACACTGTCATACATTTTGTTTGGTAACAAATTGATAAATACTAGTTGTCTGTGCCTTAAAATCATTAAAAAAGCAGATGCACACTGTTACTTATGACTAGTTGTTTGTTATACAAAAAAATGTGAAAATTCTTTGATATAAACTTTTCCCTTGGTAATGTATTCAATTCTTCCTTCCTAAACATTGATTCGCTAAACATAGCCATAAAGCCTGACTTCAAAATTTGCATGTATTCTGCCCATAAAATTGGCCTGTATTCTAATGAAGTCATTTAAAGGGCTTCATTTTTTATAAGAAATTATAATTTATATATGGCCGTAATGCATCATCCAAGAGTTTTTCTCCATTTCCTTATGCGTTTTACCTAATAACATAGATTAAGGGAATAAAAAATGACTTCCATTTCTTCCTCTTTTGATACCGAGTGTTTGGACTGCAGCTTCCATGGTAGATAAAAAATACCGCCACGTGAATCTTGTTTATTTATTTTATTCTATTTTTTCCGAGACTGGATTTTTTTTAACAATTTGGCAGTTGGTTGCAATAATAAAACATTGAAGTTTTCACTGCAAGGTTAATTGAAATGGATGCAGCTAAGTGTAACCTTATTACTTGAATTTTCCTTCTTTCTGGATTTCAGTTTCTTTCAAGTGATATTTGAAATGATGGTGTCAGCGATACATACTGTTGTCTTAATTAAGACATTTTTGGCTTTATATAGGTGCTATTTGGGTCACTTGACAATATGGATATGTTTCAAGTCATAATCTTTGGTATCATTTGATACAAAGAGCGGGTATTTAGCCAACTCTTACATGTTTTATACTTATATTGAAGAATTGTCCAATGTTGAATCATGTAATCTGTAAGTATCAACATGAGTAAGCGGTGGTGGAGCAACATGAGGCTTTTGTCCTCCATAAAAATGCAATTATTTCGAGTTGTTCCCACTGAAACACAATTTCCCCAAGAAATATTCCTATAGCTTGGCCCTCTCTGCTCCCCTAAACACTACATGTCCCCCATTTGTTGTGCATTGTAGATGGACCTCGGAGATTTGATTTGACACGACATATTTGTGGCTTTCCACAACTTTGCAGTAGCTCTTGTGGAATTTGTTTTCTTTTCAAGTCTTGTATACTTGTGGCATGAATAAGTCAGAATGAAATTGAGTTTCAAAGTCTAGCCATCTTGTCAAATGGAAGTTTCGTTTGGGAATATTAGTCCCCACCATTTTGTCTAGCTAATAGTATTGCTTTAGTCAATCCAAAGGCAGCAACTAATGTTGTGAATTGTTCCAAATATAGTCATGCTATTCTGCTTGTGCTTCCTTTAGAAGTAAGTAAAATTTGGATAAAGTGATAGAATGTGTTTTGTTATCCTTCTTTTTTTTCCCCTCCCTCACTGTGTGGATTTGAGTTTGAGCGTCTTCCAATGTTTGGGAAAACCTCCAAAATGGATACTCGGAATATTTTGAAATCAAGAAAAAGAAGTTTATATGAAAGTTCAAATTAAATCCAACTAGGTCTTCAAGCAATACTTGCGATATCCTGTTCATACCGATAGTATTAATTAGATTGTTAGCTAATTGATGTTGGTCTCTTCTTGTTTATATGCAGGTGATTTGAAACTGCACGAAGCTGTTATGTTCTATATGAATCAAAAGAAAAAAGATTTATACCGAATCTAAATATCTAACCTCACGGCTTTAGAATGTTGGCTTAACATTGCTGTCTATGCCCTAATTCATCAAGGACATCGACTGCTTATGGAATGACAGATAAAGTTATATACATATTTCTTCTTTGTGAAATTATGGTAACTGTTTGTTCTTTCTTGCACAGTATTCTCTTGTATTAGAGGAGTCTCATTCTGTCTATGCCTTTCTTGGCTTATGATGAGCAATTTAACAACCAAGATTTGGTACATTTGTGTCCTTTCTAAGGTTGTGTTTCGATAATGGATTTGTAAAAGGTAAAAAAAGAAAGAAAAAAGATCGATCCAAACACAGCTAGGTGTTTGACACGAGGATTCGTTATACACCCTATTGACATGTTTCCTATAAGTTTATTCATTCTATTACCTTAATGCTCTGAGTCTGTTGCCACTGAAAACCAATACTAATTCTCCATTTGTTTCAAGCTGAAATTAGTTTCTTGGAGAAAATATTTTTGGGAAAATGGTTTGATGAAGCGTAATAATAATAGTAATCAGTGCCGACCCTGTACTACTGGATCAATAAAAAGAAAATTACCAAATACTTGTTGGCTTATTAAACTCGAACTTAAAAATTAACAACTATCAAAGTGTACCCAAGCTTCAAGCTGATTTATTTGTTTATTATCTTTCTTCTGTGAGAGAGAGAGAGAGAGAGAGAGCTAGCTATTTGGCAGTGTGTTTTGTTGAATACAAAATTGCATTTTTTTTTTTTTGTATAAAAAATTCTATTAACATGATAAATACTTAATGTACGGGAAAGAAATAAATCTTCTCGTATAATCCTGTTGATCAAGTCTGCACTCCTCCGTACGACGTCGTTCTACTACCTGAAAATACAAACGTGAGCTGGCCGGCGGGTGTGTGCCGGAAACCTCTCCGATGCCTAAGTCAGCAAACTAGACAAATAGACAAAAGCTCTGTGTATTCGGGAATCAAAGTTGTGTTACCTCTCCATAGGTGATGTTGTGAGCTTTTATAGGTTCCGTGTAGCACAATCCAAGTAGGACTCTTACTCCTCTATGTAGAGTCCTCCTAGGATTCATACTCCTGAAAGATAATGCTTATCCTTCAACACCCCCCTCACTGCTTAAACCAAGTGAGATGGTTTTAATACGGCCGGACTGCCATACGACCGAAGTAACCAGGGCCATGCCGAGCCACAGAGTAGACCGAACTATCTTTAGTTCGGTTCTTCCTTCAATGCTCTTACCTCAGTTCCTTCTGCACAAACCGTGGTAAGTCTAAACCGAGCTAACCTTTAGCAATGTTTTAGACCGAGCTAACCATACTGCGCCATAACCGGTATAAGTTCTAGTATGGTGACCGAGCTAACCTCTTTGGGCCCGGCCTAACTTCAAAAGGCCCCTTCAAAACCGGAGTAACTTTACGGCCATATTACTCAGCACTTCGCGTAGCGGCCCATAACGGCCCATTATCCAGGTCGGCCCAATTTTCATATAAATTACCCTCTCAATTGCCCCTTAATTCCGTCTGCGTAGCATGATAGGGATTATCCGTTCATCAACCGAGCTAGAGTTCTTAAGCCTTTCCAGCCGAGCTAAAAACCCTTTAGCCTTCCCAGCCGAGCTAAACTCAAACCGAGCTGTGCTTGTCCGGTCAAAACGTCTCTTCAATCACAGCAACTGAATCGTTTCTCCTCCCCACGACATGTGGCACGCCCTCATTGGCCTATTGCAGCTGTTACGCCGCCCTCGTACTTCGCGTAATTTGAACAGTTCCCGCCTTTGGTTTTTTCATCAAAACAAAAACTGTTTGAATCTCAAATTACACTATTCATTTCCTTTTCTCTCTCTTTCTCTCTTGCTCCTGAGCCCTGAGTTTGAGCTTGCTGTGTTCGTGTTCTTCATTGCTGCCGTTGCTTCCATCTTCTAGCTTCTTTGATCAGGTAAGCTGCACAGATTTCCTCTATTTTACTTGTTTTTGTCTTTGTTCTGATTCACCACATACTATTTTGTGTGTTTTTTGAAAAGCACCTTTTTACTTCCATTCTCCACTAGTCTTCTGTTTTTCTGGAAAGAACTTTAGTACTAGAACACCTAAGTTCACTAAAAAACCAGTGAAACACTGATTTTGATTCAAAATCATGATGCAACCGAACTAGGATACTGTTTATGCTAAGCATAAGTCTAGTCAATTTATAACCGAACTAACACTTCATGTTTACACCAGTAGTTTCAATAAGTCAAACCACTCCTTGATTTACCTTAGCCGAGGTAACCAACCGAACTAGGTCTGCACTTAGTATACTGGGAAACCTTAATTCCGACCGATTTAAGTCTTCGGGGCTAAACCAGCTTTCTTAGTTTTCAGACCAAACTCAGAAAGCTGCCCTTAGAAGCTCAACCGGTCTAACAGAACCTTCTCCACGATCGAGATATCGAATCGCTCGACAAGACCGAGCTAACAAAACCCCTGCTCAATCCGAGCTACCAAGCACTTTGCTGAAATTGAGATAAAACCTGTAACATCCTACATAGCCGAAGTAGGACCTTTTTTATCTTGCTTTTATTTTGTAGCACGGTCCAACGAGCTGTGCTTAACACCTTTGTTTTCCACTTTGCAGACTTAGGTTGCCCAGGCACTCTTTTGAGGGCTCAACCGAGCTACTGAGCACAATTCTTCAACCGATCTAATTTATTCATAACTTAAAGAACAAATGGGTAAATATAGGTTCTTAGTAGAGACACCTGGTGGTCTAGCCGAATTCTGAAGGGAATACAACATCCCTGATGATGTCCACCTAACTTTGGCCAAGAAAGACGTTACTCCATGAGAGAACGAAGGTTTTGTACCCTTTACCCTTCTGTCTATAATAGAAACCGGGCTAAGATTTCCAGTTCAACCATTACTTTGTGAATTCCTTAAGCAGATTAGAATATGCCCAACCCAGCTTTCCACCAACTTATACCGCATAATAATGGGTATAGCCGAGCTAAACCGCCGAGCTGGAATTAACCTCGGTTTAGCCGAAATATTCCACCAATACTCCATAGGATCAAAAGAAGACGGCTGGGTCTACTACTTAAGAATACGCCGCCGCCGAGAGAAAATAATAAAGGATACACCGGACAAAGACTTTAACGATGATGACTTCTTCTGGGTATCTGGGAATTTTGAAGATCACCAAGCCCAGATCCCTGGCCGTAGTATAAACTGGAATAAAGGAACACCCGGTATAATTACTTCAGCTCTATGCATGCTTCTGTTTTACTTCGGTTTCTAATTTCATAACCGAACTAATAGTTGTATTCTTTTTGCAGATTTAGCCCATCTTCAATCTCTTTACAGCTACCCTAATCTGAACACTCTCCGCGGCGCACTACGGTTTCCAGAAAGAAGTTGGGCGAAGCTGCTGAATATCGAACCGACATACCGATATAGCAGCCGATGTAAGGCCAGAGTGACAGACTTCCTGCTAGAGGACGCCCCTGAACCGGACCCCACTTTACCCGAAATCAATCTTGTCCCTCTGACAGCTGAGCAAGAAATGGCAAAAAGAAACAGAGTAAGGGCCCTGCTGACCGAAACCAACAAAGCCGAAATACCGCCACCAAACCAAACACAAGAAACCGTGGTGGCCCTGCCATCACAACAACCCTCCTCATCTCGCCCAACTAAACGCGCCCGGACTACCCAGAGCGAACAACGTTTAGTTGATGAAGACGAAACCGTCCTTCCACCGAGCCACCCACCGAGTCCGCAACCGGAGCCCTCTGACCGAGCTACCTCCAAGTGGGCACCCAAGCTCACTTTCTAGAACCGAGATATACAAGATACTGACTCGGTTGTTGCAGAGAAGGATCACTTACTGGCTTTCAACCTGGCCAAGAGTGTGTGCCTTCCAAAAGACATGGAGCACCACAATCAACTGAACACCGAGTTGAAGGCCATCCGGTCATCAACGAAATCCATGATCCTGGTAGGTAGTACTTTTTTTTTTTTTTTTTTTTAATCTCTTTCTAATTTTACAACTTTCAGCTCAGCTAAAAAAGAAAGTTACTATTCTTTTTGCAGGCCATTCAGAAAAACAACATCGCCCATAAGCGAGTGTTGGAACTGAGGAGAACAACAAGGCAGGCCGTGGCGAAAGCCGAAGCCAAGACCGCCGAGCTAAAACAATCCCAAGAGAAGACGACCGAGCTGGAGGCCGAGGTAACTCGTCTAACCGGACTAGTTACCTCGGCTAACGATGACAAACAAAGAGCTCTAACCATAATGAAAGACAAGTACTTGCGCGAGCTTGCCAAACTTGAAGGCACCAAGGACGCCGAAATAGCGGAGTTGAAAAAGAAGGCAGACGACGCTGAGCTCGAAGGCTTTAAAGAAGGCGAAGCTGCTTACATTAAACAATGTGAAGCAGCAAAGGATTTATTCTTCAAGTGCGGCTGGAGAGGTGCTGTGGAGCAGCTCGGCTGTGGGCTTGAAATCGAGGTCTACAATGCTCCTCAGTATTTCATTCCGGCCTCACTGGCGGAATATGCTGCCGACCTTCAGAAGCAATTTCTTGAAGCGTCTGATGATGACGAAGAAAATGAGCCAACTGACACTCCGGTTGTCAATGAGCGAGCCAACGATCAGTCAGCTCGGTTGGAGCCAACGGTTGAAGACCTGACTGTTGAGCCGCCAACTGACACCGTGCTGTCAGTTGATACCGAGCTCTTAACCGAGACCGAGCTTCCGTCTGCAACCGGTGTTCGAGTTGACATTGATGCCGATCTTGAAGATCTTTTTAACTGATTTTGTAATTTTTTCTCTTTTCTTTTTGCTCATGTAACCGGGTTGTGGCCCCTCCTCTGTACTTCTTTTGAACTTGATCAATGAAAAGCAACTTTTCTGCTCAACACTTATTTCGGTTTGATCTGTATGCTTGTAATGACTTTTCCATGATCTTTTTGCTCTAACTGTTATCTCGATTTAAATTCCTGTTTGAGCTTGCTTTCTAACTGCGGTTTGGCTGAGATACTTTATTCCGGTCCTGGCTGATCAATCTGACTAAACTTACTCGCCAACCATTCTTTAGCCGATATACTTATTCCGGCTGAAGAGTATCAAGAGTTGGTTTAATCCAGCCAACCTCTCTTTAGCCGATATACTTACTTCAGCTGAAGAGTAATAAGTCTTTGTTTAATCCAGCCAACCACTCTTCAGCCTATGCCCTTACTTTGGCTGAAGAGTGATAAGAGTTGGTTTAATCCAGCCAACCATTCTTCAACCTATGCCCTTACTTCGGCTGAAGAGTTCAAAGAGTTGGTTTAATCCAGCCAACCACTCTTCAGCCCATACCCTTACTTCGGCTGAAGAGTTCAAAGAGTTGGTTTAAACCAGCCAACCACTCTTCAGCCCATACCCTTACTTTGGCTGAAGAGTAATAAGAGTTGGTTTAATCCAGCCAACCTCTAAGTTGGTTTTTCCAGCCAACCTAGAATAAAATGTTTGGTTATTCCGACCAAACGTCCTACAGCCTGGATCCTTATCCTGGGCTTAGGAGGGGTGTTGGTTTAATCCAGCCAACTTCTAAGTTAGTTTTTCCAGCCAACTTAGAATAAAATGTTTGGTTATTCCGACCAAACCTCCTGCAGCCTGGATCCTTATCCTAGGCTTAGGAGGGGTGTTAGTTTAATCCAGCCAACCTCTAAGTTAGTTTTTCCAGCCAACCTAGAATAAAATGTTTGGTTGTTTCGACCAAACGTCCTGCGGCCTGGATCCTTATCCTGGGCTTCGGAGGGGTGTTGGTTTAATCCGGCCAACTGTGTTTTTTATGCCCCTAACTCACTAATTTACTAAAACAAACTTTTACAGAAGAAAACGTCTAACTGAAAAGAAAACTGCTTGTTTTATTTAGAAAGGGAGAAATTACACAAACTTTAATAAGAAAAAAGCTAAAAATAAAATAACTTGAGATTTGCAGTATTCCATGGCCTGGGAATTGCCTTGCCGTCCTCGTTTTCTAAGTGGTATGCCCCTTTGCCTGCTAATCCTACCACTTTATATGGACCTTTCCAATTGGGCCCTAGCTTGCCATTTCATGGTACCAAGGAATTTCCCATCACTTTGCGCAACACCCAATCTCCGACCTTGAATTGCCTTGGATGAACTGTCTTGTTGTATTTCCTGGATAACTCTTGTTGATATGAGGCAATGTGAACCAGTGCTCTTTCTCTTCTTTCTTCTGCAAGGTCGAGTTCTAATGTTATGGCTTCTCCATTCAAGTCTGGATCAAAATTCTCGCTTCAAATTGTGGGGAGGCCAACTTCTAGAAGGATTACCGCCTCCATACCATAAGCTAAGGAAAATGGAGTTTCCCCTGTTGACCGCCGAGGTGTGGTGCGGTAAGCCCATAAAACATGAGGGAGCTCTTCTGCCCACTTGCCTTTAGCTTTCTCTAACCTTTTCTTCAGTCCGTCCAAGACGACTTTATTTGATGCCTCTGCTTGACCATTCGATTGGGGATATGCCGGCGTAGAATTGTAGAACTCTATCTTGTACTCTTTACAAAAGCCTCTAAAGATTCTGCCGTCGAACTGCGTGCCGTTGTCTGATATTAGTGCCTTTGGAATGCCAAATCAAGTGATGATATTCTGCTAGACAAACTTCTTCACATCTTTTTCCTTGATTGATGCCAAGGCTTATACTTCCACCCACTTTGTGAAGTAGTCGGTTGCTGCAAGAAAGAACTTCCTGTTGCCTGGTGCTGTTGGAAGTGGCCCTACTATGTCCAAGCCCCACATTGCGAAGGGCCATGGGCCTGTTAATGGTAAGAGCTCTCTGGCTGGCTGATGTATTTGGTGTGCGAACTTTTGACATTTCTCGCACTTCTTCACATATTTCTCTGAGTCTGCCTACATATACGGCCACCAATATCCTTGCGAGATTGCTCTGTATGCTAATGATCTTCCTCCTTGATGGCTTCCGCATACGCCCTCGTGTATTTCAAACAAGAATGCTTCTACTTTGCTAGGGTGAACACACTTTAGGTAGGGTCCTGAGAACGATTTCTTGTACAATGCCAAAGAGGGGGAGAGCCAAAATCGCTGCGACTTTGCTCTTATTCTGTTGGCTTCTTTTTTTTCTTCTAGCAGGGTGCCGTCTTTTAAAAACAGTATGATGGGATCCATCCAAGAGGGGCCTAGCTCTGCGCAACACACCTCTTCTGCTTCGAGGTCTTCAATGCTTGGTCTAGGTAGGTAGTCAATCAGCAATGAATGAGGGATGAAAGTGTCTGCCATTGAGGCAAAGCCTGCTAGTTCGTCCGCTCTGCTATTTTCCTCTCTGCCGATTTGTTCTATCCTGACTACTTCAAATTTCTTGATCTCTGTTCTGACCAACTCTTGGTATTTGGCCATCCTGTCATCCTTTGCTTCGTAGTCACCAGATATTTGGTTTACCACCAGCTGTGAGTCGCTGTAAACCATTAGCTCGGTGGCCTTCATGTAGAATGCTGATTTGAGGCCTGCAAGAAGCGCTTCATACTCCGCTTCGTTGTTTGATGCTGGGAAGCCAAGATTGACTGCTTGCTCCACCACTAGGCCGTCTGGAGAGATGAGGACTATGCCAAGCCCTGCTCCATGCCGGTTGGATGCTCTATCCACGAAGAGCTTCCACATCTCCCCAACGAACAACTTCCAGCAGGTGGAGGGATCAGATGATGCCTTGGGGTCTTCCATGTTGCTGGTGTTTTCTTCAAGGTCCATGCTTGCTGTCTGCCCCGCGCTTTCTGATTGTACCAAGTCTTTATTTGTTGGTAAGTCTTGACTTGGTGTAGCATGGTTTGCTTCTTCCTTCCTTGCTTCACTCTGGTCTGCCTTGGGACCTGACTGGGTAACTTGTACCAGGGTTTGCGTTATTCTGACGTCAACTTCCATCCCTAGTTCGGTTGTTTTAGTCAGGTCGATTGGGCAGATATGATGACTTCCTGGGGTGAATTCTGCGACAAAGTCTGCCAAAGCTTGAGCCTTTATCGCGGTTCTGGGTTGGAACTTAATGTCATATTGTCCCAGCTCTACTGCCCACTTCAAAATTCGCCCAGAGAAGTTCGCCCTTTCAAACAAAGCTTTTAATGGGAAAGCTGTGAGGACGACTATGGTGTGGGCGTGAAAGTAGTGCGTCAACTTCCTTGAGGCCATCATCAAGGCCAAGGCCAATTTTTCTAGTGGCAAGTACCTTGTTTCGGCGCCCAGCAATGTCTTGCTGACATAAAAGATGGGCAAATGTTGGATTCCTTTCGCGCAGACCAACACTGCGCTAATTGCGTGCTGAGAGACTGCCAGGTACAGGAAGAGTTCTTCTCCAGGTATTGGGGTGACAAGCAGTGGCGGAGAAGACATGTATTCTTTCAGGCTTTCTAGAGCGCGATCGCATTCTTCATCCCACTCAAACTTGGCTTTTAGAGCGTGGAAGAATGGTCGTAGTCTGTCCGACGACCAGCTTATGAACCGATTGAGCGCAGCTGCCATGCCTGTGAGGTGCTGTACTTCCTTTACTGAGTTTGGTCTCTTCAGATCATAAATTGCTTTAATCTGAGAGGGGTCTGCCTCTATACCCCGATTAGTTACTAGGAAACCCAGGAATTTGCCAGATCCTACTCCGAATGCACACTTAGACGCGTTGAGGCGCAACTTGTGCTTCTTCAAGATCTCAAACATTTCACCTAGGTCCTTGAGATGGTCATTCTCATTCTTGCTCTTGACCACCATATCGTCGATGTAAGCCTCCATTGTTCTGCCTAACAATAGTTCAAACATCTTGGTGACCATCCGTTGGAAAGTCGCCCCTGCGTTCTTTAGGCCAAAGGGCATGACCTTGTAGCAATACAGTCCTCTTGGAGTTGTAAAGGACGTGACTTCCTTGTCTGGTTCATGCATGGCAATTTGATGGTAGCCTCTGTATGCATCCAGAAAGCTGAGTCGGTTGTGCCCCGCCGTTAGGTCTACTAGTTGATCTATCCGTGGTAGAGGAAAGCTGTCTTTTGGACATGCCTTGTTGACCGTTTTGTAGTCGACGCAGACACGCCACTTGCCATTCTTTTTTGGCACCACGACTGTGTTGGAAATCCATCTGGGGTAGTGCACCTCTCTAATTGCTCCTGCCTCTAGCAGGTTTCCTACTTCTTCCGCCACTATCTCGGCGTGGTGGAGTGCCGATCTGCGTGTTCACTGAATGACAGGTCTGGCGGATGGGTGGACATTGAGTTGGTGACAGATGAAGTTAGGATCAATGCCAGGCATATCGTATGGCGTCCAGGCGAACACTTCGATGTTAGAGGTCAAGAATTCCAAGACCTCTAATCTCTCAGTGCTGGACAACGACGAACCAAGCAAAAAGAACTTATCCGGGTTCTTTTCATCTATTCTTACCTCTACCAAGTTTTCCACCGCTTTTTGATTAGCTGCTTTGCCAACATCTGCGAACAGTTCATTGCTCTCAGGTTTTTCCACCGAATGAACATATCCTTTGGCAGCACGGCTGCCGTTCACCGTGACAAAGCATTGTTTGGACATAATCTGATCTCCATAGACCTCTTCAATTACCCCGGCTTCGTTGGGGAACCGCAATACTTGATGGTAGGTTGAAGCTACCGATCGCATGGCGTGCAACCATGTCCTTCCCAATATTATGTTGTAAGAGGAAGGGACTTTCAATACCTAGAACTCCACTTGTTTTGTCATGGTTCCTGCCTTGACTGGGAGGATTATCTTGCCCACTGGCCACTCTGGCATTGAGTTGAATCCGATCAAGGGAGATGTGCAGGTGCCAAGTCTTTGTCCTCCAGTTTCAATTGTTTGAAAGTTTCGTAATACATTATCTCACATGAGCTTCCTTGGTCGATCAAAATCCGTTTGATGTCGAAATTCTTGACCCGTAGAGTGACGACCAGTGCATCATTGTGAGGGCAGTATATCCTTGCTAAGTCTTTGTCCGAAAAAAGATATGACATTTGTGGGTTCTGTTCTCCCTTTTTGATGGTAGGTTGTGCACTTAGTACCTCCCTTAAGTGCTCAGCCTTTTTGATCATCCCCCTGAACTCACATACTCGCTCAGGTTCGAATACTCCATGTATTACGTTTATTACGCCTTGAGGTGGAGCGTCGACCGGCATCCCATTTGGGTTGCTGTGGTTCTGGGGGGCTGGCTGTGTCCCTCCTTCTATGTATTGGTCCAGGTGTCCAGCTGCCACTAACTCCTCCAAATGCTGCCTTAATGGTGTGCAATTTTCAGTGTGGTGCCTCTTTTCATCATGGAAGGTGCACCACGACCTCTCGTCATAGTCTCTTTGCGCTTCTCCCAGTTTAGCAGGCCATCGGACAAAAGGTTCATTGCGAATCTCGTTGAGAATCCGATAGATCAGTTTTTTGAACACCATGGTAATGGTAGTGCGGACTCTCAACCTCCTTTTGTCTTGGTCCTCTCCGTAGTCCCGCCTGCCTCGCCCGTTTCTGCTTGGACGTTCTACCGCGTTGACTTTTGCCGTAGTCTTTTTATCTGGTATTACGGTTATGCCAGATTTTGCTTTAGCGCGGTTGTCATCTTCCTCCACGCGAATATGTTGGTGTACTCTCTCCATCAAGGCTTCCATCGTATGGGGTGGCGTCATGGTGATTGAGTCCCTCAACCTGTTTCCGACTGGAAGACCTCTTTTGTATTGTGTGATGGCGAGATTGGTGGGGCAATCCCCAATCTGGTTGAAGGTCTCCCAGTAGCGGCTATTGTAGGATCTTAACGTCTCCTTGGCGCCCATGTCGATGGAGAGTAGCTGATTGATCTCTACCGGGGTTTTGGTGTTTGTTCTGAACCTTGTTACGAACGCCTCCGCCAATTGCGCCTAGGAAGCTATGCTGCCTTCTGGAAGCTTTTCGAACCAAGTCAAACCTAGTTCGCCAAGGCTGGATGGGAAGAGGATGCACATCAAAGCCTCGTTTCGCCGATATACCGCCATAACCTGGCAGAAGTGGCTTAGGTGCATGTAGGGGTCTGTCTTCCCCTCGTACGTGGTGACTTTGGGCTGGAGGAAGCCTGAAGGTAGGGGCGCGTTCTCAATTGCCTGAACGAACGGCGAGGTCTGCAGCCTCACTAATGCTTTGTTTGTTGGTTCGTAGGCAAGGCGCGGTATTGGCATTCCAACCTCGACGTTTCCATGCGTCCGAGGAGCCAACCGCTGAAGGGCAGAAACTCTGCGAGGGTCGTGCGCCCTAGTGTCCTCCTTCCATCGTGCCCTTGCTTCTAGCACGGTTCGTAAGTCGGATGATCTAGGCAACTCCATCTGCCTGGATGATGTCTGGTGCGTGCGTAAGGGCCGATAGGTGCTTCCCTCAGTGCAAGACCTCTTAGATCTCGTTCTCTCAGACCTGGAGCAACGAGTCCTGGAGGTTCTGGATTGAGTATCGCCTGTTCTGAGGCTTCTACTCTCTGCTCGTGATGGTGTGGTATGCTTACCACGATCTTCTGAGTGGCGAGGGGACGTTTTGCTTTTGCGCCCCTCTCCTGTCGCCACCCATTTTCCTTTGATCTGGCGTTTCATAGACTCCATGTCTGCCGCCATCCGTCGTATCAATTCGTCCTGCTCCTTCACGCAGTCCTCCAGAACTTGAGGATCAATCCTTCGCCTTTGTCTGTCAGGACTCTGTGAGTGAGAGCGACGGGGGCTATTATTCCGTCTCCCCCTAGTATCCCTTATGGGGTTTTGTCGTTGGGGCTCCAAATCCGCTATAGGAGGGATAGGAGGTAAACCTTCGCGCCTCCTACCCCCTTCTGGAGTTTGTCCGTCGATGGTGGACTGCGGCAAATCTTCGTTGTGCGCCATTGATTCTTACTAGCAAGGAAAACTTGATCAAGAGGTTTTGTTCTAGTCTGATGTTCCCACAGACGGTGGCAATTGTACGGGAAATAAATAAACCTTCTAGTATAATCCTGTTGATCAAGTCTGCGCTCCTCCGTACGACGTCGTTCTACTACTTGAAAATACAAACTTGAGCTGGCCGGCGGGTGTGTGCCGGAAATCTCTCCGATGCCTAAGTCAGCAAACTAGACAAATAGACAAAAACTCTGTGTATTCGGGAATCAAAGTTGCGTTACCTCTCCATAGGTGATGTTGTGAACTTTTATAGGTTCCGTGTAGCACAATCCAAGTAGGACTCTTACTCCTCCATGTAGAGTCCTCCTAGGATTCATACTCTTGAAAGATAATGCTTATCCTTCAACACCCCCCTCACTGCTTAAACCAAGTGAGATGGTTTTAATACGTCCGGACTACCATACGACCGAAGTAACCATGGCCATGCCGAGCCACAGAGTAGACCGAACTATCATTAGTTCGGTTCTTCCTTCAATGCTCTTACCTCAGTTCCTTCTGCACAAACCGTGGTAAGTCTAAACCGAACTAACCTTTAGCAATGTTTTAGACCGAGCTAACCATACTACGCCATAACCGGTATAAGTTCTAGTATGGTGACCGAGCTAACCTCTTTGGGCCCGGCCTAACTTCAAAAGGCCCCTTCAAGACCGGAGTAACTTTACGGCCATATTACTCAGCACTTCGCATAGCGGCCCATAACGGCCCATTATCCAGCTCTGCCCAATTTTCATATAAATTACCCTCTCACTTAAAGATAAAAACTAGTCTTCCATTAAATTTTTCCTTCAAGGCCCCTTGTATGATAGGACTTTCAGGCTTCAATAAATTAGTTTCATGACAAAAGGAATAAAACAGTTTTTAAAAAATTCTACATTTTTATTTTTTGTATTTTTATGTTTTCAATGAATTTTTTTAATATTTTGAGTAAATTTTTTTTTTAATTTTTAGACACACCTAACATAAATACGCTTAAAAGTATAATATTTGTGAAACTTTTTTTTTTAAAAAATACACTAAAAACCAAAAAATACAAATATATATATATATATATGAAAATTCAGTACATTTTTTTTTATTTTTATGTATTTATTAATTTTTTTAAATATTTTTTCACAAATATTTTACTATTTAGATACATCTAAGTAAGGTGCATCTAAAAAAGTAAAAAAAAAAAATTACTTAGAATTTAAAAAATATTCACTAAAAACAAAAAAACATGAAAAATAAAAAATAAAAAACTCAATTTTCAGAAAACAAAAGCCAAACACACTGAATTTTTTTCTTCATTTTTTATTTTATTTAGTTTTTTCTTCTTTTTTTTTTTTTCCATAAATACACTTAAAAAATATAATTTTTTTGAAAAAAATCTTTAGAAAATTCACTAAGTACCAAAAATATAAAAAATAATACAAGAATTCAGTTTATTTTTCATATTTTTGTATATTTATTAATTTTTTAAAATATTTTTTTATAAACATTTTAATTTTGGGAGACTTATTTATAAGTCTTTTTTCGGGCACTTATGCTATGCTAAGTCTTGTGTAATTGCTTATAGAGTCTCAAGTCCTATTTAGATAGGAATGTATTCCACAAGATCCTATAAGTTGTAAATAAATGGTATTAAGTTTGCGAAACGTAATGTGACACGTTACGTTACGTTTATGTAAGTGTCACGTTACGTTACGTTTATATAGGTGTTACGTCACATTATGTTTATATAAGTGTCACGTTACGTTTCACAAACTTAATTTATGGTAACATTCAATTTGTTATATAGGAAATTGAATGTTATCATAAAAAGTAACATTTTCACATTCAATTAAAAAATCAAAAACCTAGTAAGTTTGCGAAACATGGTAACATTCAATTTGTTATATATAGAAAGTAACATTTTCACATTCAATTAAAAAAATAAAAAACTTAACAAGTTTGCGAAACGTAACGTGTCACGTTACGTTACGTTTACGTAGGTGTCACGTCACGTTACGTTTATGTAGGTATCAAATGTGTCAACAAACTTAACACATGACTTATGGGAACATAAGTTTTTTTGAAGGACCATATGTGATATAAGTCTCCCTAATAGGACTTATAAATAATTTTTCCTTTAATTATTTTTAGATATATCTAATTAAGGTGCATCTAAAAAAATAAAAATATTACTTAAAATTTTAAAAATATTCACTAAAAATAAAAAATTTAATTTCCAAAAAATTAAAAACAAACACACTGAAAGTTGCCATTTTTTTTCAATCTAAAAACAGTCAAAGTAGATGACAACAATGTATATAAGAAGCATTGATAAAAAAAAAAAATGTATATAAGAAGCAAAAGAGGAAAAAAATAATTGTTGCATGTGGAGCTATATTGTCATATTGGCAACATTTAAGGATTCGTTGTAGCCGTAGCTCATAAATTAGGGCTCTACAATGATTCATCTTTTTTTCATTAAATTTGAATAAAAATTTAAATAAAAATATCATTTGATATCAAGTGTTTCAACGGAAGTTTTTAGGGCTTCATTGAACACCTAGTTGACCTGGCGGACGACCTAACGGATGTCCGGGCGGTCGAGTCGACCAATATAATTTTTTCACAAATTTTTGTCTTGAGGTGGTTATCCAAAAGACATCCGGAGGTAAAAATCTAATGGATATGAACAGTGATTTGATAAAAGACACATCCATCCTCAATTTGATGAAAGATTTGAAAAATTCTGGATTTGATGAAAGATTTGAAAAATTCTGAATTTGATAAAAGATTTGGTACTAGGTTGGAGAAGAAAAAAGCGAATTTTTTTATCAAATTGAAATTTGATGAACCGTTTGGTGATCCATTGGAAATGGTCTTAATAAACGCTTTTTTGTTTTTAATTTTTTTTTAAAATTATGTAAAATTTATTTATTTTTATATGTTTTTCAATTAAATTAAAAAAATTGAAAAAGATTTAGGAAAGACAAAAATAAGCCAATTTTTATAATTTATATATAGGAGATGTTATAATGTACACCCAAAAAAAGATATGTATGATATGCCTTTTATAACTTTTTTACAAAATTTCATAACTTAAATACAAAATGTCATAACTTTTCTTCACTATAAAATATCATAACAAAAATCACAAAAGTATCATAATAAAACTACAAAGTGTCTGTTAGCACCATAAATCTGTAATTTTTATTATTATTTATTATTTATATAATTGCAGGACATGTGGCATCCTCCTACTCATTTGGAGGTTATGAGAAGTTATGAAGACATGGAGGGTTATGTGGCATTATGGGAATGAAGATGGAAGAGTGGGTAGTTTTAGGTGGTTATTAGGTAGTTATTACTGGAAGTTTTTTCCTACAAATATTTGTCTATAAATAGCCATTCATGGCTACATTGTAAAGATCCAGAACTTAAATCAAAGACAATTGATTTCAATATTTCCTGTTATTTTCCTTATCTTAGGAGTAGTTTAACATAGATTTATATTTCGAAGCATTTATTTTCATGCACTTCCTTTTCGAAGCAAGGAGTAGAGGTAAGTAATTATTACTTTGATTGTTCACTCAATCGTCTTTCTCCATCTCCCTTTCTTCTTTTAATTTTTCTTTTCTCTACACTTTGGCAATTTTGAAGTCCTTTTTGTTGAGGCGAAAGAACTATCAACACAATCGCTTGATAATTGGCTTGAATTTAATCTGTAAGGATTTTTCAATCCTTGCTGGCACGCTCGCATTTATAATATTTTCCTTCGTAGGAAAAATAAGCCAACAATTTTGGCACGCCCGGTGGGACAGCCAAGTGTAAGAAATGACAAACAATTTGGATTTCGCCATTCGAACTTGTCAATTTGAAATATATTGGCGTGAAAGAAAAATTTTGGATCTTCAAGAAGAGATCTATTTTCTTGATGAAATAAACTTTCATCCATTACAATATTATTTGGTGGAAGAAAAAAGACACCATTTAATTGGAGAAATTCATCAACTTGATATGGAAATTCGCCAATGGAATGATGAGTTATCAACTCTCACTACCAAGTCTTTAATTGAGGCTTTAATGGCCGGAATTGGTGAATTTTTTCAGAATTTTTCCATGGTTGAAAATAGCAAAAGCAAAGAGTTGATTTCATCAATGGCTTGGGGGGTTCAAGAGTCCGTTTTTAAAGAGCTAAGTTATGAAATTAACACAACGAAAGAGCATGTTCTTGAGCCAAATTTGGCTAAAAATGATGTTCCATGTATGACTCGGGGGGTCCAAAAACCAAATTTTAGAGAGTCAAGTCATGAAAATAGCATATTTATGGGTGATTTTCATAAGCCATTAATGGCTAACATGAAAAAACAACCCACTTTGCTAAATAATTATGAAAATCAATTCGGCGGAAGTTTTGTTTTTAAAACAAACATGGTCAAGAATGATGAACAAGCCACTGTTCATGAATTCAAAATTTTTGACATTTTTCAAAATATCAAAAAGTATGAATTTTCATGGTCACACTATGCCATGACTTTTGGTGTTCAAAATCCTTTTTGGATTTGTGGTTCACATCAAAATATAATTCTAATGATGTGGCTAATAAAATTAACAAATTGTTCTTATGAGTTCGAAGCACTAAGAACAAGGGATGACCATTTAAAATGCATGAACTTGGCTAGAAAAAGCCTGTGCATTTAAATAAATGGTTGAGAATGGCTTATCTTTTCAAATTGATGGCCAGTTGTTTGTATGTACACAATCAAAGCATCGAAGATACATTCGAAGCATCAGGAGTTGTTTCGAAGATTGATTACTTCACCTTCGAAGCTGTATAAAGTTTTGAAGATACATTCGAAACATCAAGAGTTGTTTCAAAGGTTTATTACTTCACCTTCGAAACTGTATAAAGCTTTGAAAACTTTCGAAATGTGTACATCTCTTCAAATATATGCAAAATGATAATTAGTTAGTTGTCGAATAATGCCTGTTTTTGGCATGCTAAGTTGGTTCGAAGAACAACAGTTTTGGTGTCTTCGAAGAATTAATAATTGGTTCGAAACACAAAATTAATATTTTCATTAATTATGTATGAACCAGAACATACAAAATTTGAATAACCACAATGTTGGCCAAAGTTGCTTCGAAAGCCCTTTTGCCATAATTTTGTAAGCTTCGAAGCACTCCATCTTACATTAACAGCTTCGAAGAAACAATAATGGTGGTTGTGAACCTTCGAAGCTTTGCCGAATATTTCCAAGGATGTAATTTGTCCTTTGTCGGCACTTTCAACCTTCGAAAGATGATTTTGGTCCTTTGTACCACCTTCGAAGCTTTGCCGAATATTTCCAAGGATGTAATTTGTCCTTTGTCGGCACTTTCAACCTTCGAAAGATGATTTTGGTCCTTTGTACCACCTTCGAAGCTTTGCCGAATATTTCCAAGGATGTAATTTGTCCTTTGTCGGCATTTTCAACCTTCGAAAGATGATTTTGGTCTTTTGTACCACCTTCGAAGCTTGTTACTAGTCCGTAATAGCTAGCATTCGAGACATCTAGTCATAATTTCATACTCATTCGAAACACTTCATTGGTGCTATTATATCATTCGAAACACTTTGTTGATATTATTTGAAGCATTTTATTGCTTAGATTAGTCATGTGCTTGGTTCGGCCCTTCAAAAATTCAAGTAAACATCATTTTTAAGGGCCGCGGGGGGTAATGTTAGCACCATAAATCTGTAATTTTTATTATTATTTATTATTTATATAATTGCAGGACATGTGGCATCCTCCTACTCATTTGGAGGTTATGAGAAGTTATGAAGACATGAAGGGTTATGTGGCATTATGGGAATGAAGATGGAAGAGTGGGTAGTTTTAGGTGGTTATTAGGTAGTTATTACTGGAAGTTTTTTCCTACAAATATTTGTCTATAAATAGCCATTCATGGCTACATTGTAAAGATCCAGAACTTAAATCAAAGACAATTGATTTCAATATTTCCTGTTATTTTCCTTATCTTAGGAGTAGTTTAACATAGATTTATATTTCGAAGCATTTATTTTCATGCACTTCCTTTTCGAAGCATAGGAGTAGAGGTAAGTAATTATTACTTTGATTGTTCACTCAATCGTCTTTCTCCATCTCCCTTTCTTCTTTTAATTTTTCTTTTCTCTACACTTTGGCAATTTTGAAGTCCTCTTTGTTGAGGCGAAAGAACTATCAACACAATCGCTTGATAATTGGCTTGAATTTAATCTGTAAGGATTTTTCAATCCTTGCTGGCACGCTCGCATTTATAATATTTTCCTTCGTAGGAAAAATAAGCCAACAGTGTCATAACAAAAATCACAAAGTATCATAACATTATCATTCGTAACTTTAGGGTTGATACAATAAATTTATTATTTATAACTTTACTACAAAATGTCATAACATACGTCATAAATAATCATAACTTGTATTATAAAATATCATAACTTTTTTACGATGTGCACGTTGTAGATTTCTCCTTTATATATATAAAGTTTGGCATATTTTCATCTTTAGTGATTTTTCTTTTTCAAAATTGATTCAATTTTTATTTTTATTTTTATATATTTTAGAATTGTCTAGTCGAGGCAGACCTAAATAATACAAAATTTGATTCAAAGTTTAAAAAAGCTCAGAAAAGGCAAAAATAAGTAGGGGAAAAAAAAAAAAAAAAAGCAACAGTGACAAATCTAAAAGGTACAAAAAAAAAATTGAAAAAAAATTATAAAAAATAAAATAAAACCAACTGTTTTTGTTTTTGTCATTTCTGGATTTTATTTTTTTAAAATTTTTTTACCGTCCTGGTCCATTTAATCGAGTTGAATTAAAAAATATAAATTTTTTTGAAAAAATTAAAAAAACTAACCCCACGTATAAGTGCCTCCCAAGGAAACCCAAGCTTTTGCCCTTTCTAAAATTTGAAATACGATCCAACGGGCTTGCGAAGGGGGCATCCTCTAAATTTTGGTGTTCTTCACTGAACTGTGTCATTAATGGGAGCTTCTATTTGCACATCCTCATTCCCCTTTTTACATACACTTAGTGATAATTATTTTTATTATAATTTTATTTTCAAAGAAAATTACTATTATGGATATCATATACAATTCAAATAAACACATTCAGAAGTTGAATGTCGAAAAAATGAAAAAAAAATCGAAATTCTACTTCCGAACAAGTTGTTTATTTTCGGAATACTACTTCCGAAGTAATTATTTATTGAAAAAAATGTGTATAGAGTGTAATGGGTGTGTGCAAATAGAAGCTCCCCTCATTAATGCAATTGTTACCCCACATTTGATCAATTTTACATTTGTGCCCCCCGAAATCAAGTCAAATTCTGTTTCAACCAATGTTATATATATATATACACCTTATTGGAAGAATTAAAGTAAGAGCATTGATGCTTAATCATTTGGTAAAAAAATTGAGTAATATTTTCAATTTCAACATTTTAATTGCAATTATTCTTAATAAAACATTGTAAAATCAGGAAGTTTTGCCTATACAACTATTTCATATAGGAAAATGTTTGAGGGCCCGAAATACTATTGGCTCGAATGCCCCGAATGCCCAAAACGACGTCGTTTTGGGCATTCCGTTTTTTTTTTTTTTTTTTTTTTCTGCCATTGTTGACCTCTGCAACTCTGAGTTGCAGAGGAAGAGGGAGAGAAAGAGAGGGAAAGGGAGAGGGAGAGAAAGAGAGAGAGGTCGCGTCGGCCTCCGCCGATCGCGTCGCCGTCCTCCTCCTCCGATCGTGCCGATCGTCGGCCTCTGCCGATCGCGTCGCCGTCCTCCCCCGATCGTGCCGATCGCCGCCGATCGCGTCGGCCTCCGCCAATCGCGTCCTCTTCCTCTATTTTTTAGGCCCCCTCCAGTCCTTCCTCCCCCTCCTCCTCCTCCCCCTCGCCTCCCCCTCCCCTTCCCCCCTTCGTCTTCCTCCCTCCTTTCTTCTGCAGAAAAGAAAAAAAAAAAAAAAAATTTTGGGGCATTCGGGGCACCCATTTTCGGGCCCTGTAGCACCACTGTTTCATATATTCTATTATATAAAGCATACAATTCAATTGGTATGAACTACGTCACATAATTTTGATTTCTGATAATAACCCCAATAATACTAGATTTTCTCTGAAGATTTTAAATTTGCCTAGTAGTTACTTAAAGGATTAAAATGCAAAAGTACGTAGCTAAGAAAAACTGCTATGTTTAGTTTCCCCTCACTCTCATCCATAATCTCCAGGAGTAATTCAATTGCACACGTTAGTGTGCTTAGGTCTTCTAGTATATCTATATATATCAATTTTACACTCGTGTATGAGAAAAAAAATTTCTAAAAACTTTAGATTTTCTTAACAAAAATTACAATTGAAACGTCTTAATAATTAAGATTTATAGGAGTAATGAACAAACTTTTGAGAGATAACTCAGAGATATATGAAAGGTAAACAAATTTCATTACAACGCTAAAAGTAAAGTCATTAGAACTCAAAATGGTATACAAAATTGCATACCTTTATGCTTTGACAGAGTGATGATGTCAATGTAAAGATCTATGTTGAATCGACTGTCATTGGAAAGAGATTTCAAAAGGCATAACTATAAGAGTTGATGGTAAGAATGAGTTAGTACATCAATCTCAAAGCAATTGTTTACATTTATCTATTGTCACATTTCATCTTAAATTTCACAATTTGAGGTGAAACCACATGCGTAATATAACACTTTTTCGTGTTTTGGGTTTAATTAATTAGTAATTTTTTTTTTTCGAGATTTGCAACAACTCACAAAAAACTAATCACATTGAAGTTTTAATCAAAAAGATTTTCTTCTAATTAATTAGCGTAACTAACTAAAGCGTTTTTGGACCCTCTTCATTGTTTAAGAATATATATATAATTAACAATGTTACGGATTGGTTTACATAGGGTGGGAATTTATAACACGATACGATAACACGACACAAATCGTGCACGAAATTAGTGGGTTAGGATTGACCATTTCCTGGTACAAGCACGTATATGACACGATTCAATAACACAAATATTAATATAGGTCGGATTAGTGTTAAATCTATATAAAACAAAACTGACACAAATAACCCGTATAATGAAAAATTAGTTACACATTTTAATAGTATTATTTCTACTAAAAAGTATCAGAACATTTTTTAATCTCTTACGTAATTGCATTCAATTTATTAAAAAATATGTAAAATACGATTTTAAGTTTAATATAGGTTTGGCTTATACTTTTAATTGAACTTAATGTATTTTTTGAGTTAATCTAGTAAAAAAATATAATAATATAATATAATATTTATAAATTAAGAAAATAAAATTAAGTTGAAATCAAATATTTTTATAAATGATTTTATTTAATAGAAATTAGTTTCATTAAATTTAACTTGTGAAGAAATTTTTAATTTTTTTCATACATTTGATATTATTAGTTAATAGTGAATTTTTTTGATATGACACGTTAACACGACATGAATCGGGTATAAATAAAAAATAACAGACACGATAATACGAAATAATAAACGGGCCGAGTTAGTGTTGAGATAATATTAACACGAATCCGAGATAGCACAACACAGATACGACACGGATATGACACGATACCCACCCCTAAGTGTAATGAGTCTCATATTTTCGGTCTTATAAATATATTGGTGACACATTATGATTTTTGAAATTTGTTACACAAATCTGATCATCATAATATTGTTGACATATAGCTAGAAACCTAAAACATGTTAATTCCTTTTAATTCGAAATTTTATATTTAATTTATATTATCAGGAATAATCATAAATTAATAATATGCAAGAATGCTAATTAAACTAATGTCCAAGCTTTCTTGGAGTAATGAACATATTTTTCAGAGATAACTTGGATATGAAAAGGTGAGCAAAATTTCATTACAACACTAAGGTAAAGCTATTAGAGCTAAAAATGGTTTAGAAAAATGGCTTACCTTTTATGCTTTGGCGGAGTGATGATGTTGATGTAAAGATCTTGAGTAGATTGTCATTGCAAAGAGATTTCAAAGCACCTAATTATAAGAGTTGATGGTAGGAATGGGTTAGTACATCAATTCCAAAGTAATTGTTTGCATTTATATATATTGTCCCCTATCATCTTAAGTTTGAAGTGAAACTTAATTCATAATATAACATTTTTTCTTATTTTGGATTTAATTAATTAATAAATTTTTTTCGAGATTTGCAACAGCTCACGGAAAGCCAATCAAATTTAAGTTTGAATCAGAAAGATTCCCTTCTAATTAATTAGAGTAACTGAGTAAAGCATTTCTAGATCCTCTTTATTTTTTAAGAATATATATAATCAATAATGTTACAGAGATTAGATAATATTTGATATGTCGCACATCATTAATTTAATGAGTCTCATATTTTCGGTCTTATATCAATGTATTGGTGACACTTGAGTCCAGAGAGAGATTAGAGCTTCTCTCTTTAGGAGATTTCCAACAGTGCTCCGGCGATACTCCGATGACCCCTTTTACATTTTTAAAGTGTAGATCTACACTCTTAAAGTATAAATTTGCAATTTTAGAATGTAGATATGAACTTTTTTATCTCTAAAATAAGGGTTTTGAGAGTTTCTCCTCCAATTTCAGCATGGATATTAGATTTTCAATACCCACAATGGTTTCTTCCTCTCTCATGCCTTCTCTCATACCATTGTGGGTGTACTTCCTCCTCAACTCTAGCTTCAAGTGGTGTTCAAAGTGCGGAGGCGGCGGTAGCGGAGTTGGGTAGCGGCGATGAGGATGGCGAGCTTTCAAGCAGATCTTGCTTGGTTTAATTCAGATCTTGCTTTCTCAACCCATCTTTGAGAAGATCTGTGATTTTCTTAAATCGTAACTGATTTTTTAGCGGATTTGTTATTTTTTGTTTTGTTATTTATTTATTTATTTTTGTATGGCTTGTATTGCCCTTTTAGGTCTTATTTACGTATGTTGTTTTTTAATATAAATATTTTCATGTTCTCAAACAAACGAACAAACGAACAAACAAACAAACAAAAAAATTATTGTTGACATATAGCTAGAGTAGAAACCTAAAACATGTTAATTCCTTTAATTTGACATTTTATATTTAATATATGATATATATTATCAAGAATAATCATAAATTAATAATATGCAAGAATGCTAATTAAACAAATATTCAAGCTTTCTTGGAGTAATGTAAATATTTTTGAGAGATAACTTGGATATGAAAAGGTGAGCAAAATTTCATTACAACACTTAAAGGTAAAGCCATTAGAACTAAAAATGGTTTAGAAAAATGGCATACCTTTATGCTTTGGTGGAGTGATGATGTTGATGTAATGATTTATGTTGAATCGACTGTCGTTGCAAAGAGATTTCAAAGACCTAACTATAAGAGTTGATGTTAAGAATACATCAATTTCAAAGCAATTGTTTCCATTTATATATTGTCTCCTCTCGTCTCTAGTTTCGCCATTTGAAGTGAAACCTAATCCGTAATATAACAAATTTTCTTATTTGGGTTTTAGTTAATTAATAAATTTTTTTAAGATACATTACAATTCAAGAAAAACCAATCAAATTTAAGTTTGAACCAGAAAGATTCCCTTTTGATTAATTAGCGTAGTTGACTAAAGGGTTTTGGGCTCTCTTCTGGGTGTTTTGAGAAGTTAGTAAAAAGTTAGTTTTTTGACCTTTTGACTTTTTTGATTGCTTTTTTGACCAAAAAAACTGACTTTTTTGGTGACTTTTTTGGGAGAACTTGATAAAAAGTCAAAAAACTGGCTTTTTACCAAGTTCCCAAAAGGGCACTTCATTTGTAAGAGTACATATAATCAATAATGCGACAATCGCAACAGCTAAGGAAACACCAATCACATTCAAACTCGAACCAAAAAGATTCTCTCATAATTAATTACATAACTGACTAAAGGGTTTCTGGGCCTTCTTTATTTTTTAAGAATATATGTATATAATCAATAATGCAATGGAGATTTGATATTTATTGGTTTAATGAGTTCATATTTTCTATCTAATATCAATGTATTAGTGGTACATTATGGTTTTTTAATTTGATGCTCAAATCTAATCACCATAACATTGTTGAAATGTACTTTCAATGCATTGTTTAATGACACATGAAAAACTAACAATCTATGGTTCTAAAGCCGCGTTGTACCCATTAATTGAAGCAAAGATGAAAGTTGTCACATTCATGGTTTAGTTTATTAATCTAAATTAATTATTTTACTTTTATTGTCACGGTTTATTTCATTTCACTATTTGAAGAGAAATATAAATGATAATGTGGCATTTTTCATTTTAGTTTTAGCTAGTTAATTAATAGACGTATTTGAGATTTCACAAAAGTTAAGGGAAAATCAGCAGAATTAAAGCATTAAACCTTGAAGAAGAAAAAAACACAAATATTGAAAAATGGATGTATAATGAAAAAAACAGGGAGAGTCTTGATTTCGAAAAATTATTGGTTAGTCTGGGGCGCCACGTGATTATATCTGAGGTCAATCACAAATTTTCATACCCCTCATATTTTTTAGTAATCAAATATAAAATCGTGAGTCTCATTCCCTCCACCAATCACAATGCATATAGAGCGTCACGTGACGTTGTCTAAGAATCAACTAATAACTTCTTATTGATTCCCCTCATTTGCTACACGACAACTCTTGATTCGCATAGGCTGCTTTTGAGAAATGACTTATAAGTTAATTTATCGATTTTTTAATTTATTTAAATCACATTATCTTTTTACTTTTGTACATTTTTTTGTAATAATTAAAAAAAAATGCAATTTATTTACCAAAAGAACCAATTAGCAATTTGAGTAACAACGTCATTTTGAACAGTACATAAAGATTCTTTTCAAGTTGTCCTAATCCTATTCCAACTGCTGAACAAAAACAAAGCAAAACAAAATAAAAAATAAAAAAAAAGGGTTATACTAGGTATATTAAATTTTTGAAAAATGTTTGGAGTTTAATTCTTGAATTCTAAAGTTAGCTCTAATGAGTTGACAGTGGGCCTCATTCACTGTAATGTGATGTTTTGGTCTTGATTTATTTATTTATTTATTTTTCCATGTCATTAGTGCTCCATTAGAGCACCAAAAAAGTAAGGTTAGAAATTTCAAAAATTCTACTAAAAGTTTTATCAAATATCTCATAAGAGTGTGGGACCCACACAATGTAGGTCCTACACCTATATGAAACATTTGGTAGAATTTTTAGTTAAATTTTTGGGATCTCTAGCATTTTTGAGCACCAAAATTAATGCTCTGAATTACTGCTATAAATTTTTTATCAAATAAATAATCAAATTTTTTATATGGATGTGGGGTCTACAGAAGTGTGGGCCATAAAAGTATGGACCCCACATTTATGTGAGACATTTAATCATTTATTTGATAGAAAATTTGAAACTCGTAACATTTTCAAAAAAAAAAAAAAATAGAGTGAGAGGATCGTTTATATAGTTGAAAATAAAAATATTTATATTTTTATGATAGAATGATAATTTACACAAAAAGATTAAGCAATTTCATTGGAAACTTTCAACCAATTTATCTCTCCAAGTTTTTTCATTTCATTTAGACTATCATTGCCTTAATTTTAATTTTAATTTTAATTTTAATTTTTTGATATGTAAGATATTCTCAACCAGCTTAACCCCAAAAGTTTTATTGACAAGAGAAGTCGAATCTAACACCTTGGATGAAGTAAACTCCCAGCCCTTAATTTCATCTATCAGGCCAAATTCTTGAGATTTAACTTAACTAGAAAGCACATTATCTAACAGAATACTTTTCCATGTCTACTATTAATTGAGACTGGACTACCATTTACTTAATTATGAAATTTGAATCGATAATTAGAGAAGCAAAAAAAAATTGTGAAGTATTTTTTTTTGTTTTTTAAGATTTGCAAAAAATAAAAACAAAAAATTGAAGTTGAAGTTGAAGATCTAAGTTGTAAACTAAAGAAAATTTAAAATGATCAATGGAAGAAAGCAAAAAAAAAATTAAAAATCCTCCTATGGTATCTTAAAATAAATAAATAAAAAAATTAGACCCATAAAATTTAAAAATGTATTATTAGTCATAAAAAATTTCTAATCAAATCAAACACCTGGGTAATATTAATACATCAATTTTAATACTAGTAATAACATTATTCTTCCTCAAAATTCAAAAGGTGGGCCAATTTATAAATTGAAAATAAATGAAGATTTTCTTTTTATCAAAAATAAAAATATTTTGTTTGGGTCTGGAAATTTTTTTTTAAAATGCAGCAACTAATGTTGTGAATCATTCCAACTATAGTCATGCTAATTCTGCTCATGCTTCCTCTAGGAAGTGAGTCATATTTGGATAAGGTGATAGAATGTGTTTTGTTATACCTCCTTTTTTTTCCCCTCCCTCGTGGTGCGGATTTGAGTTTGCCTCGTTTGAGAATAAGGTCAAGTTTGGGAAGACTAAATAAGTGCAGTTTTTGACTTTTCTTGTACTATGGCCTTGTTTGGGTACTCCCAAATAATTCAAAAAGTCAAAAAGTTACTCAAAAAGTTAAAAAGTTAACACTATTCACCAAAAGTCAACAATTACGGCTGCACAACTCCCAATTCAAATTTTCTTCTAAAAACCAATTTTCACAATTTTTTATTACACATTTTTCCATAAAAAGTCAAAAAGTTAACCCAAACATCCATATTTTCAACCTCAATTTTTTAGTCAAAAAAGACAAAAAGTGCACTTATTTAGTCTTCCCAAACTTGGCCCAGTGTAGAAAAAGTAGAGAGGAGATGTTGATTGATGTGACCCAAAAAAGATAAAAAGATGAAATAAGTGCACTTTTTTAGTTTAGCCAAACTTGGCCTAAGCTAGTTTAGTAACTTTTTGACTATTTGGTTAAAATATAAGATAAAAAAAATTAATATGTTTGGGATGACTTTTTGGCTTTTTACGAAAAGATGTGCAAAAAGTAGAGAGAAAAGAGAATATTTGATTTTTTGGTATGGGTTATTGACTTTTTAATTTTTTTAGTGACTTTTTAACTTTTTGGCTAAAAAAACCACTTGCCAAACGAGGCCTAAGCAAAGAAACGCATAGACAGAATGAGACTCATATAACACGAGAATACTGTGTAAGAACAAACAACTACCATAGCTTCACAAAGAAGAAATATGTATATAACTTTATCTACCATTCAATAAGAAGTCGATGTCCTTGGTGAATTAGGGCACAGACGGCAACGCTAAGCCAGACATTTTAAAGCCGTGATGTTAAATATTTAGATTCGGTACAAATCTTCTTCATTTGATTCACATAGAACATAACAGTTTCGTGCAGTTTCAAATCACCTGCATATAAACAAGAAGAGACCAACATCAATTAGCTAATGATCTAATTACTACTATTAGTATGAACAGGATATCGCAAGTGTATAGTATGAACAGGATATCGCAAGTGTTGCTTGAAGACCTAGTCAGATTTAATTTGAACTTGCAAAAAAACTCCTTTTTGTTGATTTCAAAATATTCCGAGTATCCATTTTGGAGGTTTTCCCAAACATTGGATTATGGTGAGCAATTTAACAACCAAGCTTTTGTTACATTTGTGTCCTTTCTAAGGCTGTATTTGAACAATGGATTTGCAAAAGGTCAAAAAAGAAAGAAAAAAGACGGATCCAAACACAACTAATGCTGTGTTTGGTTGGGGAATTTAGGGAGGGATTTAGAAAGGGAAAGGAAAAATGTGTGTGAAATTACGTGAAATGTAGGTATTTTTTTTTATATTTCAACTATCTTTTTCCATTTTCCTTTCTAAATCTCTCCTCAAATTCCTCAACCAAATACAGCATAAGTGTTTGACATGAGGATTCGTGATACACCCTATTGACATGTTTCCTATCAGTGTATTCATTCTATTACCTTAATGCTGAGTCTCTTGCCACTGAAAACCAATACTAATTCTCCATTTGTTTCAAGCTGAAATTAGTTTCTTGGAGAAAATATTTTTGGTAAAATGGTTTGATGAAGCGCAATAATAATAATAATAATAATCAGTGCCAACCCTGCACTACTGGATGAATAAAAAGACAATTACCAAATACTTGTTGGCTTATTACACTCGAACCTAAAAATTAGCAACTACCAAAATGTACCCAAGCTTCAGGCTGATTTATTTGTTTATGATTTTTCTTCTGAGTGAGAGAGAGAGAGAGAGCTAGCTATTTGGCAGTGTGTTTTGTTGAACACAAAACTGCATTTTTTTTTTTGGTATAAAAAATTCTATTAAAATGATAAATACTTAAAGATAAAAGCTAGTCTTCCATTAAATTTTTCCTTCAAGGCCCTTTGTATGATTGGACTTTCAGGCTTCAATAAATTAGTTCCATGACAAAAGGATATTAGTTGAGAGAATTGGCCACAAAATAATCAGCTTATTTGATTCTAATTTTCAGAAAACAACTTTCAAAAAATTCTACATTTTTATTTTTTGTATTTTAATGTTTTCAATAAATTTTTTTAATATTTTAAACAATTTTTTTTAAAATTTTTAGACACACCTAACATAAATACACTTAAAAGTATAATATTTGTGAATTTTTTTATAAAAAAAAAAAACTAAATACCAAAAAATATAAAAAAAAATATGAAAATTCAATATATTTTTCGTATTTTTATGTATTTATTAATTTTGTAAAATATTTTACTATTTAAATACATTTAAGTAAGATGCATCTAAAAAAATAAAAATAAAAAAAATTACTTAAAATTTAAAAAATATTCACTAAAAACAAAAAAAAAAAACACGAAAAATAAAAAAATCATTTTTCAGAAAACTAAATTCAGAAAACTGAAACTTGACCCACTGAATTTTTTTCTTCATTTTTATTTTATTTAGTTTTTGCTTCTTCTTTTTTTTTTTTTCATATTTAGTTCCCCAAAATGCAGAAGTGCGTACCCACAAAATGTACCTCCTTTCAAAGCCAACATACATAGCATTAAAATGTACAAATAAATATATACATTTCACCACAACCAGGAAATGGATTTTGAGAAACTACTTTGTAGACATACAAGCTGTTGGTCATCATACCACACCCCACCTTCATTACTAACTTTATACAACATATCGAACCCAAAAAAATAAAAAAGAAGAAAAAATAGAGGGGAGGGGATCTACTACTAACCGAGACTTTTGTCGACTACTTTATTAGGGAAACTGTGTAGCCTAATTGCTTACAACTCTAATGAGACAAAACTAGTTTCTATATACCTCTCCTATCTACTTGATGCTGCAATTCTACCATCTCCAGGAAATGATCAGACCAATCACACGCTTTGTGGATGTTGATCATGAGGCTTCTGATAGAGAGGATCCCCAGCAGATCTATGGAATGAGCCAAGGAAGATGACAAATACAATAAGCACCAATAACCAACCCCAAAAGACAAATCAATAGAAGGTAATTAACCCTACGTCTAAAAATAAAAATAAAAATAAAATCACTTCAATGATATTCAACATTTAGGCACTGTTTGAATCTCAAAATTTATAAGGGAAATAAATCACTTCTGTATTTGATTTATAAAGCAACGAAACTCGTACCTTATGAGTTTTTGTGAACTCCTAAAGATACACTTCGATGGCGCCTTTTCTTTGACAGAACCTAAAAACAGAAGTTGTGGAAGTCAGCAACAGATATTGGCCATAAGGAACTAAAAAAGAATCATTAGGAACTTCATGTGGAACGAGGAAGACAACCTACTATCACTTCTTTACTTACTATTTGTAGCCTTGCTAAGTAAAATTCACTAACAAGGCAACCGAAATTTCCTTTAGGCTGTGTTTGGATCATAAATTTGGAAAGAGAAAGGAAAATGCGAGAGAAATGGAAAAAAAATTTAGCTTATATTTCATTCATATTTCCCTCACATTTCCAAATCCCCATCCATATCCATGATCCAAACATAGCTTTAGGTTGTGTTTAGATCTTGAATTTGTTAAGAGATTTATCCAATATTCAATTTTCATCTCTCCATAAATCCAGGATCCAAACATAGCCTTAGGGGCAGGGTAAGACAAATATTGCCTTTTAATCTATTTATTCATTGATTTCCTAAAGCATTAATGGGTTTTTGAAGCTTGGTTTGGCAAAATTTGGGTTGGGCTTGAGAGCAGTATTGGCTTGTACATTAAACAATACAATATGGGAAAGAAAACCAAAAACTCCAGAAGAGAAACAATCTAGAAGAACTATAACTATGGTCAAAGAAAATATTTAGTTGTGATGAGAAAAGCCTCCAAGAACATGTAGTCTTCATACAGGTTTACACAATAAAACAAATCATTTTTGATGTGTTGGCATCTAGTTAGCACATTAGAGTATTAGACAACAGTGAGGACCAAGGGGAAACAGATGGGCTTTGTGTTGTTTCTAACCTCATTTGATTTTTTTCTCTCTTACAATTGTTCAGTGTCTTTTTATTAATTTTGAACATTAAAATTTTAAAATCTTAAAAACTGCCCAAGTGGAAGGTCCAAAACATTTAGGTGTCAGCATGCACCTAGATGCCGCATATGAATGACCATTAGATAGGATGATCACTTGATCAAACCTGATTGATGGAAGAAAACATAAGCTTCAAGAGAACAAGCATGCAGCATGAGAACTCAATTTGGCACTTAATTTGGAATCCAGCCAGGTTGGCTTAAGTGGAGAAGTGTTTCTTGGCATATTATTCGATCGATGACTACTAACAAGATTAAAAGAAAAATGTAGAACAACTTATAAGGCCAATAATGTTTTACAGGACAGAATATTAGGCAAATAAGAAATAACACATTCATAAAATGAATGTAGCTGAGATGAGATGAAAATGCTTACATGGATATGTAGTAAGGCTAGAAAAAATAGAATTAGAAATGAATATAATTGTGAAATCATAGTAGTAACACCAATAGAATAAGATAATTTAGTTATGTGCAACGAAGATCTATAGATGCAACAGGTAAGGAAAAGTGATATGATCACCGTAAATGAAAATGTTAGGAAGGGAAGACATAAAATGACATGGGATGCAATAGAAAAAAATTATATAAATATATTTAATTTAGCTGAACATATAACCCTTGATGGAGCAGAATGGGAAAGAAAGATTCATGTAGCCGACCACACCTAATTGGGACACAAAGCTTAGGTTGGTTTGAGTATGTATTTGATATGATGTCAAAAGGAAGAAAGAGAAATCTATATGATCAAACCTTGGGGGATAGCAGGGGCAAAGAAGCCTGGCGCACTGCCTTTCCAGGTTCTGTTAATTGCCGAATCTCTCGAAGTTGGCATACTATATCCTCCAGAAGTTGCAATTGAAAATTTTCCCTTTCCTGATGCTCCACCGGGAAGTCGAGCTTCTCTCTTCCTTCTTGCACAATCCTTAACCTTTCTCGAAGCCATTCAACTTCCGAATCAATTTTCAACCTTTCATTCTCAACTACTGGTGTGGAATTTCTCCGCAGATTAGAAGGTATAGATTTCCCCCGTAAAGGTGGCAGCCCAGCTGTCATATCTGAACTGCTTCTGTCAATGTCTGGCTCAGTGTTCATCCCGCTAGTGCTTGAACAATCGGTTTTGACATCTATCCTCCGAACCTCAGAACCTCTTAATGGCATATCGTTTATTCTGTGAACATTTGAAATGTCATTCTCCAAGAGCAATTCATTTTTGTTTTCTCTGATCTCATTAAACAAATTGGATTCACCATCAATGACATGAACGTCATGAACACAAGGCTCCATATCAAGTATCAAGTTGCCAGGATCTTTGCTTCCCTGAGATGCTTTTTTCCCATGCTGCTCTAAAATTTCACCATCATATGGAATACCTATGTCAGGTACATTATGGGTTTCAACCGTCTTTATTGCCATTCCTTTGCATTCATGGGCATTAATGTCTTGCTCTTCTTGTTCACCCGATAAGAGTATGGTTTTCTCTGAAAAATTGTGTTCTTCAGAACTAGTCAATGTCTGTGAAAACTGTTTGTCTAGGTCTACTTGCTTTGAAAAATCAGGTGGTCCATCCCATCCTGAAATTTGTAATTTCTCCCCAACAGCAAGGGCACACTGTTGTTCATTAATAGATGAGGCCTCATTAACTGAACTTTTTTCTTTCACTATTTCCTTCTTATCAATGGATTTGCTAAGCTGTTGGAGCATCAGGAATGTATCCTCCTCACCCAGATCAAGTGAAGAAGAAAGTTGTTCTCTCTGTCTGTTCTCCATACTCTGAATATCATCTTGTAACTGCTGATTTCCATCATAAATCATCTGTATATAAGCTTCAACTTCCTTTTCCAAGAAATGCTTCTCTGTCTCTCTCCTTACAAGGATTTCTTTGAGAATGTTCATTTCTTCAGCATCATAGGCAGATTTCTCTTCTATTATCCTCTGGTATTGCCGAGCTTCCATTCCTATAGATGCCTTCTCCTCTTGTAGACGCAGTATCATAGCCATGGCCTCGTCTGCAGCCGAAGCAGCAGCACTTCTCTCTTTCTCAAGCTCAAGGTAAAGAGCTGCACGAGCAGCCTGCTCTTCTTCAAGTGCTTGTTCCAAGATTCTGATTGCATTTTTCTCATTACCATCAAAATCCAGCTCCTTTTGTGCATTACTCTTTATCTCTTCATAAGATGTATTCTTCTCAGCTGGCTTATTTTCATCAAAGGGTTCAATCAGGTCAAAACCATGTGAAGCTCTCTGCACAATATTCCCCATAACATGATCCTCCTCATCGTCTAAAATCACATACCAGGAAGGCACAAAAGCATTAGTGTTGGCACGCATATTATTTATTAGCAAAGGCGCGATTAAATACTTGCATTTTACATATGTATAGGATACCATGTAAATTCTGATAGACCAACTTAAAAGTGCTGCCGATTCATATCCAAAATATCATTTTGAAATGTCAAGGCTCATGCCTTGAGGTGAGCACATGGAAAAATATTTGAGGTTCAAACTCTCAAGCAAACAACTTAAACTGTTTAAGTGGAAGAGGGACCAAAACATAGAACTTACCCCTGCTATATATGTAAAGGTGGTAGTACATATTTCAAACCAAGAACACTATTTTTTTTTTTTTTCTTTTCTTGTACATTTTTGTTAATTGTTATTGTCATTTACATTATGCTTTATTCTTTCTGACAAAGGAATTATGAGGCATTTTAGAATACTTGAAATACTCATAACGAACGGATTAGAAACCACATCTTAAATCTCAAAATTTGAAAAATATGTTATTAGGAGATAGTATATAAGTATTTCTTATCCAAGTTTAAGTTTTCATATCCATGATTATTTTAAAAAGAGATCACAATTATATATGTTTCATTCAGAAATAAGAATTGTAACAGTAATGTTGGGGATTTGATCATTAAAACCCAAAGAGAATTTGCAAATCTTCTTTTCTAATCTAAACAAACGATTTTAAATTATCCCTTTTTGGTTTAAATCCCTCCCCAATCCCTTACCCATACCTAGCCTAGAGTTTTTCAAAATCCCCTGAGACAAAATTTCAACAGAAAGCATTCCATTTGGGGCATTGGACATGCCTAGAACAGGTATTTCAAATTCAATGTTTTCTTATCTAGATTATACACAGAACTATTTTTGTAAGTGAAGGGCACTGTGCAGCACCAAGCTTCTTGTAGCTCAAAGAAGGCAACATTAATGCCTCTGGTCTTGTCTCATGTCCAATGGGAAAGATGCTAACAACAATAAAGGTGCAAATGTTTTTTTTTCTGAAACATAAATCAACACTCACAGTGAAAGCGATTAGCATCAACCCCAGAATCAAAAGGCACTGAGCTGAGTTCAATCTCCTCACCCCCTTTATGATTGATGCTAAAAGGTGACTGAGCATCTGCACATGAAGGATTGTCTGATGAAACAGAAGAAACTTTCCCAAAATCAGTAACACATTTTCGACGACGCCTAAGACCACTCCTTGGCCTTTGATTTATAATCCCCTTACCCTTAAGATCAAACCTTCCCTCTTTGACATGGAGTGATGAATTCACTACACCAAGCCCCATATCCGATTCATTCCTCAGAACCAAGTCCCTTTCAGACACATTTTCTGACTTCCCGGTGCCAGATATTGAGCTACACGATGCATCGCCTTCCATTTCAATTAAACCTTCAACATAACTGTCCCTATCTCTAATTACCTTCAAATTCAAATGATAATTTTGGTCCTTTTCCCAAATTGAACTGAAGGGCAACTTGCTCTTCACAGACAATTGAACAGAAGAGACAGTCTCAATTGGGCAATCAACTAATAGTCTCTGCAAACAATAACTGCCCTTGGGATTGCCAAACAGTCCATTACAAGGACATGGCAAGCAGAGTCCAAAGAAACCCAGAAATTTCGAGGCCATAAAAGCAAGAGTTGACGCACAGAGTAAAAGATAAGCAATAGCAAGGTCAAGAAAAGCCCCAACTAACCCACTAAATGTCCATGAATGCATTGCCTGGCATGCCATTTTGTCCCTTGCTTGATCCACAGAAAATTTAGCAAAGACCCAAAAACAAAAACAAAAACAAAATTTTGAATTGAATTAAGCCCTATCAATTCCGCTGCTTAGCCCCACAAGAAACCCAGAAAACAAAAAAACAAAAAAACAAATAAATCAATACACAAATCGACTCAAAGCCAAAGAGAATTATCTATCCAAATTTTCTTTTCTTGAACTTTCTTGGCACCCAAAAGGGAGGTAAAAAAAAGGAAAAGATCAAGAAACCCCAAAAACTAGATAAAAAGATGAGTACCCAAATGATGAAAAAGAGAGAGGATTACCCAAAAAGAAAAGCAATAATTGATTGGGGTTTCAGTGAAAAGCCTTCCTTTTTCTTCTTTCTTGTAGTTTCTTGTTTGTTGTCGTTGTTGAACTGAGAGTTGTGATTGTGATTCCAAGAACCCTAAAATTGAATGCCGTGAGTAAAATTAGCTGAGAGAAAGTGATATTTATTTATTTATTTTGAAAGTGATATCTGTATATAAATGAGTACAATAGACAGAGAAGAAGCAGAGACAGAGATGGACGAACAAAGTGTTGTCTTTTTTTGGATCGCTCACATGGTTTTGCTTTTGGCTTCTTTTTTGTTCCAAGTAGATATATATATATATATATATGATACGACGTCGTGGAACTACCGACTTGGCCGTCCATCTGTCAACATAGAGATTTGCATTAGTTTACGCGCGTTTGGTGATTGTAGTGACCCGCCACGTGGAAAGTAAATTTGGTCGTGTTTTTACGCGCGATGAGAGAGAGTTTGGATGTATGGAAAAGATGAAACTCATTGCGGGTCAATATGAGAAATTATAGCTATGTTGGATCAATCGTGCTGGCTTAACAGTAATACATACTATTTATGAATATAGATTATTTATGTAATTTTAAAAATTATAAATATTTTTTTGTTAATTTTTTTAATTAATTGAATTAATGAAAAAAATTAATTACTCTTATATAAAATAATAAAATTATTTAAATTATTAAATAAAATATATTTTTTATGTTATCAAAAATAATTAATTTACTTGATAATTTATTATTAAATTAGTCATTTCATTAATTATGTGATTTAAAATTTTGAAGTGTAGTATATAATTTCTATACCTACAAGCAGCAATTTGCATTTTAATAAAATTTTAGGGGATGTATTTGTATTTTACTCTTATGATCTTTTTATTTTGAAAATTTGTAGTAAAATTTAGAATTAATTACACAAAGAATTTTCAAGTATTATTTAATTAGTGAATATCACTGATTAAAATTTAGGATTAATTAGTGAATATCACTTATTTCTATGAACTCGTATATATTAAGCTTTTCAATTATGAAATTATACAAATACACTTTTTTTGGAGATGGTCTAGACAAGTGAAAGATATATATTTTTAAAAGTGAACGGATCAAAATTTACAAATTCATAAATGATGGCCTAAAGTGATATTCGATAATAATTTTTAAAAAAATCTTGCTATAATTTAAGGCCTAGCTCCGTGAGTTTTGACTGGCTAACGGGTCAAGCTCGAATGGCCCATCTTAGATTCTAAAGCTTAGTCCCAATTTATGGGTTTGTGGGCTTCAAGTCAGGCTTCGTTCTTATGGACTTAATTTGGTGCTAAATTAGTTTTTGATTTGAACTTTTAATAAAATTCAAAATTTATTGAAAAAAAAAAAAAAAAAAAGAAGAAAAACAACATTTTGAAGTGCTTCACAAAAATTGAAGTTGCATATTGAATTTTGAAAAATTAACAAAGGAAAAATTGCCCAAAAATCTACAATTATAGATACATAATGCATTTAGTTCTCATATTATTATTGTTTGGGTTTAACGACATGGCTATTAGAATTCATTGATGAAGACACTTGGGCCTTATTTGTTTGTCGTTGGCGGTAAGATTGTATTAACAAAATGATGGGTCTTCCATAATTTGTTTTGCAAGAATATTGCAAGACTACGAATCCTCCTAAGGGAGGATATTGGCAAAGTCATTTTATATATTGAGGATTTTTATACAAATTTATATATTTTAATCTCAACTAATTAATACCACTATACTATTATTAATACATAAATAAATACAATTTATCTTTTCTCTCTAAATTAATAATATCGTACTAATAATTTCTTATTCAATTTTATTGTACTAATAATTTTAGAAAAAATTACTCATAAATCCCATTTGGAGAAATATTAGTCCATTTAGTCCTACATGTTTTTTTATAAACCAAATAGTCATTTTTATTTGTAATATGTATTATTGATTTGATTTAGTAATATTTGAGTTTACTAGTTTGCCTTTTATTGTGATTATGTTTTTGATATTTTTTTCGGGATTGAGTGTATGTAGATGAGGTACGATTTAACATTTCTATTTTTTTTAGAGATTTTGTGGAGTGATTGTGGGGATTATTGATATTACCTACTTGGTGTTTGTTATTGATGTTAAATCATTTGCGTTTTCCTGGGAAGGTTTACCTACATAACATCAGTCCAAAGCCACATTACCGTACCATTAAGTCTTCCACTAACAACCTATAACATTAGCGCCAAACACCAACCACATAACATAACATAACATCGACACAGTCTAACAATACCCGACAATTAACAGCTACTACCTCCTAATACCACCAAATCCCACCAACACTTTCAGGCATACATCCTCCCACTAGCCCCCAACATTATAAAATACACATCCAATCATACAAACATTAGCCACAACACCGTACGTTTGTTACATTACATACATACACAACATTACATTTGTAATCACTAGTAAGCCCCAAACTTATGAAAATATTACAACATTAACTAACAAAACCATGTGTTTTTCATATTACAAACATGCATAACATCACATTTGCAATCAATGGTAAACCCCAAACCTGCGACGTGAACAAGATCACCTAAAACCTCACATGACTCACCAATTAAACAAAAACTCATTTCGAGCATCGATCTTGATGTCATATTGTTCCATAAACAACTAAACTAACATCGAAGACTGTAACGCCCTAACCCTTCACATGTCATCGATATTGTCTGCTTTAGGCTACGCCCGCATGGATTTGTTTCTTCCAGTAGGTCACCCATCCTAGAACTACTCCAGCCTAAGCACGCTTAACTGGGGAGTTCTAATAGGGATTTCACCACCTGGGAAAAGGCCTTGATGCTATACAAAGGTCTAGGTTTTTACTTTTATAGCCCAGGAACTCCCCCTCCATTCCCGATGTGGGACACCGGAGCCTTACAATCCACTCCCCTTAAGGCTGCACGCCCCCGTGCAGTAGCCTGCCAGCTCACAAGCCCGCCCACATGCACTGAGAGACGACAGGGCAGGGGCCCACACTCGGTACTTTGGAGAGTCAGCTCTGATATCATTTGTAACGCCCTAACCCTTTACATGTCATCGATATTGTCCGCTTTGGGCCACGCCCGCACGGATTTGTTCTTCCCAGTGGGTCATCCATTCTAGAACTACTCCAGCCTAGCACGCTTAACTAGGGAGTTCTAATAAGGATTTCACCACTTGGGAAAAGGCCTCGATGCTATACAAAGGTCTAGGTTTTTACTTTTATAACCCAGGAACTCCCCCTTCATTCCCAATGTGGGACACCGGGGCCTTACAAAGACACCTATACTTGTTGTCATCGCACTAACATACGATCAACGATGCCGTCGATGGATTAATTTTAAATCGCCGACGTTACGTCCTCAATGTTAATATCACTCCAAGATGTTCCAATGCCTACGCTGCTTCACCTCTGTAAATGTGATAGAAGAGATTTCCATGATTTTCTAGGGTCTTTTTGGGGGGTTTGTAATGTTATTTGGGGGGTTTGTAATGTTATTTGGGGAATAATGAATTTTGAGTGTAACGTTCCCAAATCCAGCGTTCAACTCACACAAACTGAGGATCAACACTGCAACATCGTCAAGAAAACGTTGATGTTCTCATTTTTTAGCTTCTGTTTTGTTCGCAATGGAGGAAAAGGAAAAAAAATGCTATAGTATACTTTTGGATTTTTTGGTAATTACAACATCACCTAAACACTCAATATACCCCTCCAAACAGCCAACCGATGTGTTACATTCGCGGCTCACGTGTAATTAACATTGACATGGGACCAATCAGTCTACAAATAAATTGCAGGACTAAATGGTTCAAACTATCTAAACTTGGGATTTATTGGTGTTTTTCCCATAATTTTATTCGACTTAGTGGGTGTTTAGATGTGCAAAGTGCATACCATATACACTTGCGTAAATTTTCACAAATATAAATAAGTTATTTTACAAAATTACGTAAATTCTCACAAATATACATAAGCTGTGATTTCTCAAATTTTTATAGATTAACTTATGTATATTTGTGAAAACTTATGTGATTTTATAAAGTAACTTGCGTATATTTGTGAAAACTTACGCAAATACATATGGTATACACTTGCACACAGTGGCGGAGTTAAAAAACTAAATTAGAAGGAGCACTTATTAATTACAACTACAATTTTTTTTTTCTCCATAACCAACAATAAGAAGATAATAATAATTTTTAAATTAATATCAAGTACAAAAACTTAAATAAATTATTACAAAAGTATTTCACATAAAATTTTACAATTAACTTAGAGTAAAATTGAAAAAAAAGTATTATGTATAACTAGCATATCATGAACAATGTAAAAAAGTTATGTATTTGAGTTTTAAAATAAATTATATAATGGTAAGATAAATTAAATTTTCACAAAATTTGAGTAAAAAATTCATATAATATGATATTACGTCATCATTGACATATGATATCATTAACCAATAGTAAAGCAACATATGAAAGATGAACTCCACATGCAAATATAACTAACATTCTAATAACTTTTACATATATATAATGAGATTAAGTATATTTACATATCAATAAAGATGGATATTACCTTTATATTGAGATTTTTTCATAAAATTTTCACATATAAAAATATAATTTGTTATAGTTTATTCATTTTTAATAAAACAATCACTATTGTTCTCATAAATTTAGAAATATCATTGACATTTTATTCTAAATATTATTTTTGTTTAAAACTCCCCCCCCCCCCCCCCCAAAAAAAATGTAGCTCCGCCACTACTTGCACGGTTAAGAATTGTTCATTTTTCTACAGTACTAGACTTTTAATGAACACTTGAATCTAACTTATAAGCCCGATTAATAAACAGGTCCAAGTCTGATCTTGAACATGGCCCAACTAGGTCTAATTGGCTCATAAATATCAGGATGAGGATTGCACACTCTTTGGCCATGTTTTATCTGTATAGATCATGCGATCGGATTAGTAATTGGTGAGTTTTATATAAATCATGTTTATTTATAAAAAAAAAAATTACAAAAAATGACATAAAATTATGAATTCTTCAAAATAGCAAGATTAGCATTCGCATAAAGAATGATATTGGTAAGAGTATCTCCGATAAAAAGTAATTGATAAAAAGTGAGCCACAATTTTATATGTGTGAAGTGTTGTTTTGTTTGGAGAGTTCATAGGAATGATATAACTAAAATGTGTATAAAAACACACACAACTCCATTGAGTCTAACAGCACTCATTAAAGATATTCTAATTCTATTTCATGAAACTAGAGGTTAAAATATTATTTTATCCTTATTTTTATAAAAATAACAAAAAATTACATAAATATAATAAATCTTACTGTAAAATCCAATCATAATAATAAAAGGCATTACATAACATATATTCTATTTGTATATAAAAATTACTCATACATCAGAATTTCAATTTAGTGACCATCACACTACTAAACTCAACCTTCATTTACTAGAGCCTGATCTGAAGTGGTTGTGGTGAAGGAGAGTTTGGATGTGATGTATAATAAAAAGCATTAACTACCTTTACCGTTGACAGTTAACATGCTGTCCCCTCACTTTCAATTCAAAGTTTCTATTTTTCTAGTATTTATATATATTTTTGAAAATTTGAATCTCAAATTTAAATTCCGTGTTTGAGTGAATAAAATGGGACGGTTTATTACCACTTAAAAGAGTTAATTATAATTTATTTTAATTTAAAGGTCTTTGTCAAACAATTGCCACAAATAATTTTAAAAATTTTAATTATAAAAAATTGAGAAAAAAATACTTTTAGCTTTTAATATTTAATTATCAATGTTTAGTTAAAAACAAAAACAAAAAAACTAACAATCTACCAAAGAGGCCAATGAGAACTACTTGTAATTCTTTGATATTATTCTTTGCCTATAAAAGATCATTTATATGTAATAAATGATAATGTAGGGGTGTCGGCGTAACAGAGTATGCATGCAGGTATATAATATTTGCTGTATTCCTCTGAATTTTCAGTGAGTGTGTAATGTTTCGGCTCCCTCTCAGAATTTTGTGGGTGTTTGGCGGGATTTCAAAAGCCTTTTATATCATTTTTCAATTCATATTTTTTTATGTTTTGTGAAATTACTGAAAAGACATTTTGGATGGACTGGTTGGTGTTGATCAATTTTAGTTTCGTTTCTGAAATTACATATAAATTATAATTATTTTATTTTTTCTCACAAAAATAAAAAAAGAAGTCAAAAAAATCAATCTAAACGAACTTTTTAACCCGAAGTTAAAAAAGTCTTAATTCAAAAAAGTCAATTAAATTTTTTTTTACCAAACCACTACTTTGTTGGGGTTGTTTTATATCGATATGAGGTTTATTTATTTATTTATTTATTTCAAGTTTGATATTAAATGGATTGGTTGGTGTTGTACCAGTTTGGATTTTTAAGGAGTTGATTTGTGTAAATTTCGTGTGACAGGAGTGAGGCGGTGGTAATATTAGGAGTGACAGTGGTAGGAATGGGTGGATGGTTTTGTTGTGAAAAATGAGAGATATATGAAATTAAAAAGGTTTTACATTGCAAGAAAAATGATGAATGACATGATTTATTTGTCTTTTTAACTTTAATTTTGATTTTGATTAGTGTGTAAAGCACATTTTTTTGTCAATCTGATTGAATTTTTACTGGTAAAAAGGTGAAATATAATCTGTTTAAAATCATATGAGAAAGTTTTGACTATTTTAAAATAACACATATGGGTAAAATATTTTGAAATCAAATCATAAAAGGTAAAGTTAATAGTAAATCGTCTTTTGTAAAATGAAAAACTAAAATTTTTAAGCCCCGGTTTGGAATTTGTTGTGGGCTAAATAATCACATATGGATAAAAAAAGTTACAAAATCATAAAATGCCAAAACACTTGGGTTGGGATGCAAAATTACCAAACTGATTCATATACAAACAAAAAGTTAAAAAAGCATCATTTTTAAGTAGAGGGCAATTTTGTTATTCCAATGCAAAAAAACCAAACAAACAAAAAATTTCCAAGTTAAAAAAATCAAAAAAACTAAAAGACCAATTAAAAAAGTCCTAGGCTAAAAAAACTAAAAAGTTAACTAAAAAAATCATTACCAAACGAATTTTTTTTAAACCTACTCAAAAGTAGAATGTGATAATCAATAAAATACAATTTTTGTTTCCTTCTGTTGTTGTTGGTGGTGGTTTAGTTGGAATCAAAATTGGTTGAAATTTTGAGGAACACATAAATTCAACTATTGCAACACCTAGAGTTGAATAAAATCACTCACATAGGATTAAAAATACCAAAAGTCCCGCTTTCGAAGGCTTTCCATCAATGTCCTACTCATGCTATCACTATTGGTGACCTGTTATTTTGTTCCCTATAATCCAATTGGTGAGCCATTTTGACAAAATTTGAGCTATCAAATCACCCCTTAATCCATTATCCCTACAACTATAGGGAAATTTTTCTGCCATTCACAAAGTTCTACCTTATTGCTTACTACGTTTTATTTGTAGACAGTGCCTTTCATGCGAAGCACATGTTGAACAAACTTTTGAGGGTCAAGTGACAGATTTTTGAAAAAAATGTTGTAACTTTTATAAGCTTGATATAGTTATATTGAATTTATATAATTATATTAAAATTGTAAAATTATTATATTTATTTTAAATCTCAAGAGGTGGGTATAATTTATCTAACTTTTTCTTATTCAAAAATGGTTGAAGGCAGAAAATCCAAAAAAGTCTTTTTAATATTTGTCATTTTTAAGTGCAATAAATTTATTTTTAGCAATGAATAGACCAGTTGATAATACCATATAATTACTCATTCCATCGCTTGGTGAGGACAATATTGTCTTAGAAAAGTATTTCATCACTGATGGGTAGTGGGTACCACTTCTACAAATTACAAGCTATTTTTTTCTGGTTGTTATTCATGATATGATTTGATCTTTAATTTGTAAGAAAAGGAAATGAAAAATAAGTAAAGAAAGAATAATATTATTAATATGTTACTAATACATTGTAACATTATGTTGGCGCGATATTTAAACTATTCAATCAAAAGGTGACATATGACAAGTAAAAGGAGTTGTATAGACATATGAATCATCAAGGAGTCCCACTTTCGAAGCAGCACACGTGAGCAACAGGCGTGGAGTTTTAATAGTTGGAGCATTAATCAATACGTGAGAAGAGAAGTTATCAAATGAGCGGTTATTAGAAGTTATACACGCACGAAGAGCACAAGTGTTCCTAAGAAGTAGTGAGAAGAAAGGAAATCATGGTAAGATATAGTAGCTCCATTGTTTTGAAGGCCAAGAGAAGGTTAAAATCCAGACTCTACGTTTTTGTCATTTCATTTAGCTTTAAATTTCAGCACTAGACTTACTTTTCATAGGAGTAAATTAAAATAACTCTTGTATTTTTAGAACTTAAAGTTTCAAAATTGTCCTTACTAAAAGTAACATTTTGTAATTATGTTATTCACTTAATCAATTACATTTTCTGCCTAGTCTCTTCTTTCCATTCCGTCTTGAATTCAAACTATATTGCATTGGTTCTTACTAAAACACAACCAATAAAGTCTTCTTCATTAAGACTAAGAAAATCTCATCACAATCGCCTGATAACTGAATTGGCTTATAAAATCTATAAAAAAAATTCAAATCCTTACTGACATGCAAAAAATACATTTTTATCCTTTGAAATGATCAAAATAGCCCACATATTGGTACAAGACAAACAACAGGCTCATTAAAATAAATGAATTGGTGAAATGTTAGATAATATTTGAAAGTAGGTACACAAAATTTGTTCGTAAATAAAATAAATTCAAATACATGGCCATGTTTAGGTTGCATTTTAGAAACTTATTTGAGAAAATTTTTTCTCAAAAAATAAAAATTAATTTGGTGAAAAAAATAAAAAATAAAAAACAAAAACGTTTATCATTTTTACATAAATTTATCTTTGAGAGGTCACAAAAAAATTTTAAAATATTTTTTGATATTTATTTTTCTCAAATTAGTTTTTATTTTTTTAAAAAAAATTCTGAAAAAAATAATTCTCAAAAACAAACCAAACAATATTTTTTTTATTTGATTGGGTTAGAAAAAATTTTAAAAATAATAATAAATATGTGTCACAAAATTTCAATTTTGGTTAGTTACCCATATAAAAATCAGTTAATAAATATGTGTCACAAAATTTCAATTTTGCTTAGTTATCCATATAAAAATCAACTTGTATACTTACAAAGAGCCACTCTGTTTAATTGGAGCCCATGTACTAAATTGTTCTTTATAATTAATTTTATTTCTCTTCCCTATCCCTTAACAAAGTCATCCAAACATATGGTTAGTGATAAATTTTACCCAAAAAAATTAAACAAAACAAAACAAAACAAAACAAAATTTTCAGCATAGCATGATAAAAACAAACAAAATAGAACTTTTTTTTTTAACTACAAAACAAAACAAAGACTGATCAATAATATTAGTGACACAACCAACTAGACAGCGCCGGGCCCTGAGATTTATGGGCTGAAGGCAAATTTTAGAAATGGACCATTCATACATTGAAAAAAAGTTATTGGATAAAATTATACGTTATAATAATTTTTTTATTTATTTATAGTCATAAAAAAATTTACTTACACATATAATCATTAAAATTATAAATAAAAATTTACTTTTATATATTGAGATAGGAAGCAATCATTACAAATATTAAAAAAAAATAAAAATCTGATTTTGTTGCTTTATAGTTTAGTAATATCTAGTTTACAATTGAATCACGATTTAGGTTTTTTTTTTATATCTAAAACACAAAATTATATTTGTGGGCCCCTATTTTCGGCCCATATTTGGGGGTCCAAGGCGCAGGCTTCTCTCACCTGTCCTCGGGGCCAGGCCTGGCCACCATATCTTCCTTACGGCTTAATCCCAAGGAGGTCATGGGTTTAATTCCCCTTAGGACAGTTAAATTAAGGGAATGTAAGCACTTAGGTACTTTGTCAAGGGTGGAGAGATTTTCTCTTATAAATACTAATTTAATAATTAACAACTAACATGTGTCAATAAAAAAAAAAATTTTTAAAAAATATTAGTGACACAACATATGGTGGCCTAAAAATGAAATACCCAGAGGACCCACATTCCAATCTGAACCGAACATGTTAATTAAAGTTTTGCAGTATGAGCATGGCCCAGCACACACTCTATGGGATTAAATTTCTCGAAGAAGGAAAAATATATGTATTTGTTTTCTGCTTAGAAAAACAGAAGAAACTTTTCTTTATTTTCTCTTTATTTATTTTTATTTAATTTTTTGCGAGGGTTTAGTTGACCAATAAAGATACGAACATAAAATGTACACATAAAAAATATATTTGAAAAAAAAATGAGTGATTTAAATTTAACTTTTATATGGTAAAATTTACATCTTAAATGAAACTAGATGATACGTTAAGTATTTTTAATATTTTTTTATGTATGAATTTTATACAAATAATATTACTCCTAATTGAGGATGATAAATTCATAATCGGTTGATAGTTGGTAAGATTGAGCATACAATTCAACTATGGGTATGCCAAGTTGAAATTAAAAATCAGGAATGAAAATGATAATTAAGATTATTTATTTCTTCCACCAACATCTCCAACTAACGCGGGTGCCCACAACATCATTCAGTTGAACCGCCTGTAATGCTTACTTGCCAGCCATTTTGACAAAATTTGAGCAATCAAAATCACCACCTGATCCATAACCACACAAACTACTAAAGAAAAATGCCTCCACCACTGTCACAAATCGACTAATTTATTGCCTATTAAATATTAGATAAAGTTTGATGTAACGTTCACATGCTTAGCAGGTGATGTGCTTCTCGTTGACAACACCTAGTCGGGTTGAGGTCAAGAAATTGATCAGGAATGTTTTGAGAGAACGCATGTGGTTCCCTCTTGTATAGCATCTTTGCTTTGTTGAATCTGTCTAAACCCTTCTTGTCTGATTCCCTTGCAAGTAGGGTCGTGTAAAATATTGTCCGATCTGTTAAAATCGCACCGATTCATATTAATTTGCACCACTCTAATCGTTAATCACGGTTTAAACTTTAAAATTTATAATCCGCCAACCGAACCGCTCTACTCCGCTATAGTTAATACGTATATATTTTTTAACTTTCAATGAAATATCAATATAAAAATGAGTGTGAGAGAGATTTAAGATATGAAATTTATTACAAATTAGTGGTTATATATATGAAACATATTATGTAAAATTACTTTGTGTTATATATTTAAAAAATATTATATAAATTAGTGTTATATATTATGCAAATGTATGATAATTAGGTAGAATATTTTTTAATCCGCTAAAAATAGCCCAAATCGCAATTTGTCAATTTATTAATTTGCTAAACTGGCATTCAGTATATAATTTTATTCTCAAACTGCCCGAACTGCACCGTGCACACCCCTACCTACAAGTAAGAACTCCTTCGGTCACACGTAGGAAAGATGGTTACCTTTTTATCAAAAAAACTATTGGTACGCTTAAATGCCAGGCCTCGTTTGACAAGTGACTGTTTTAGTCTAAAAGTCAAAAAATTATTAAAAAAATCAAAAAGTCAACAACTTATACTAAAAAGTCAAAGATTTCCTTTTTTCTCTATTTTTTGCACATCTTTTCATAAAAAGTCAAAAAGTCATCCCAAACATACTAATTTTTTTGACCTCATATTTTAGCCAAAAAATTGCTAAATAGCCTGTTCCCAAACGAGGTCGTCTCAATTTAGATGGAAGAAACTTCAAGAAAAAATAAAAAGGTAATTTTAGGGATATATAATTCTATTGGAACTAATTAAAATGAAAAAGTAATTGTTGATGACTTAATCAATTCATAAGCATTTTCTCAAATTAAAAAATAATAATAATAAAAAAAATTGATCCTATATGCCTTTATTATAAGAGAAATACTACTTATACTAAAAAAAATTGCGCACAAAATACACATAAACTCTCACGTGAGGGTGGTTTCCACATGAGCAGGGACGGAACCGGGATTTCATTACCGGAGGGGCCAAAAAAAAAAAAAATTTCTTCATATACACAAAATATACATGTATGTATAATATGATATATATAAATTATATATACATAAAAAAATTTAAATACCATAGAAGCAATTTCTAATAAGATCAATAAGTTTTTTTGGTGTAAAATAGAAAGAGAATTCAAGATGGAAGAATAATGACATTTTTTTTTATACTGGGGGACCATTTTATGTATAAAATGATATATATATTCAAAATTCAATGGCAAACAATAATTTTCAAAGAAACAGGGGGGCCATGGCCCCCCATAGTCTTCTCCTAGTTCCGTCCCTGCACATGAGTCTCCACATGTATATGATAGGAAACTTTATGGAACATAAACTAAAAACCATTAAGGATTCAATTTTATACATGAAAACTATATGAATTTCTACTATACAAAATAAGTGTGTACGTACATTGATCCATGATAGTATGAAAACCTCTTTTGAGAAAGAGAAACCTTGAATAGAAGACCTTGATCTTCAAGTTCTTTATTTGTCTAAGATCGTCAAACCACTTCTCTCTCTCTAGACGATGGGAGCCTTCTTGTGATGACAACTTGAGTTTTTGTGATGGAGAGTGTGGTTTGGGACCTTACACTATTTATATTAGTATTCTTCCCATCAAAAAATCCATTCATTCAATGAATTTCATTAAATAGATTAATGTATCTTTTATATTCATTATACATAATGTATCTTCTATATTAATGAACTCATTAGATAGATTAATGTATCTTCTACATTCATAATAGATAAATAATGCATCTCTAAGATTCATTCATAATGAATCTATCATATTTAATGCATTGACACTATCTCCATTAGTTTTCCATACATTATGTATATATAGGTGCATTCATTAATGATTAGTCACCATCTAATTGATGTACATGTATCTTGCTTAATGAGATGAATCTAGTATAATCATGTATAAGCCACATTAAACCATATTTAGGAAAAATTCTTATAATCTCCCACTTGGCTTGCATGATCATATTATGTCACCAGATTATCATAATATGGCCAACGTTCTCTCACTAGAAGATTGCACCATCACCATTAAATTCTGTTCAATGAAATTATTAACACCAAATCATTGTAGTCAGTGATTTACACATTGATCAAGACTGTACAATGGTTATAGTGTTAATATTTTCTATCAACATGAATAAGTGAATCTTAAATCACAAAGATAACATTAACAACATAATGGTGATTAATGCTAATTCATCTATAACGGTCTCGTTGTTTTATTTTTTCTTCTAAATTATGCACAAGTATGAAGAATAAAAACAATAAACATAATCATTACTAACATAAGATGATCGTAATACACTCATTTCAAGTCTAAACATGATAAACTTTCTACTAAGCCCATGTGCACAATATGTTCTTGAAAGAGCTTAGGTGTGAGACCTTTAGTTAAAGGATCTGCTAACATGAGTATAGTGCCAATATGAGAGATGGAAACTGTCTGATTCAGAAACCTTTCTTTAACAACTAGATACTTGATATCAATATACTTTGATCCTCCTGACGTTTTGTTATTATTGGAGAACCGAACAACAGCAGCATCATTATCACAGTAAATCTGTAAGGGCCTCGAAATTAAATCGACAAGTTGTAATCGAGATATGAAATTTTTTAGCCATACTGCATGACATGTGGCTTCGTAACATGCTATGAACTCTGCCTCCATAGTGGAAGAGACTGTCAGAGACTACTTATGACTCTTCCATAAAATGGGTCCATTAGTAAGCATAAAAATGTACTCAAAAGTGGACTTTCAAGTGTCTTTATATCCAGCATAATCAACATCTGAATAATCAATTACTTCAAGGCTGTCTGTCCTTGTAATCCTTAGTGCCTTATAAATATCTTAATACTTTCTTAACTGCTTTCCAATGATCAAGTTCGGGATTGCTTTGGTATCGACCAAGCATACCAACTACAAATGCTATGTCAGGACATGTACAAACTTGAGCATACATAATGCTCCCAACTGCAGAGGCATAAAGAATTTCTTTCATTTGTTCATTTTCTAAATTATTTTCGAGACACTGAAATTCACTAAATTTATCACCCTTAACTATAGGGGCAAGACTACTTGAACAGTTCTGTATGTTGAACCTTTTAAGAACCTTTTCAATATAGGCTCGTTAGGACAATCCTAAAATATCACGAGACATATCTCGGTGAATTTCTATTCCAATGACAAAAGAGGCTTCACCAAGATCTTTCATTTCAAAATTTCTCATAAGGAATTTCTTTGTCTCATGTATCATTTACAAATTATTGTTAGCAAGCAATATATCATCAACATACAAAACTATAATGCAGATATTGCTCCCACTGATTTTAAGGTAGACACATTGATGAACCACATCATCCTTAAAATGAAATTTGGTGAGAACTTCATGAAATTTAAGACACCATGGTCGAGATGCCTACTTTAGACCATATATGGACTTCTTAAGCCTACAAACCATATTTTCCTTGCTTTCATCTTGAAAACCTTCAGGTTGGTCCATGTGGACCATTTCATGCAAGTCACCATTTAAAAAGGTTGTTTTAATGTCCATTTGATATAACTCTAAATCATAATGAGTTACTAAGGCCATGACTATTCTCAAGGAATTCTTTTTAGAAACAGGAAAATAAGTTTCCTTATAGTCTATCCCTTCTCTTTGAGTGTATCCTTTGGCAACTAATCTGGCCTTGTATCTTTCGATATTGCCTTTAGGATCACGCTTGGTTTTAAAAACTTATTTGCATCCAACAGTTTTGGCTCACTTAGGCAACTCTGTAAGATCCTAGACATTGTTGTCTTTCATGGATTTTAACTCATCTTTCATGGCATTTAACCATTGAGTTGCATTTCCATTTTTCATGGCCTGGGGATAAGAAACATGATCGTTCTCCAAGCCTATATCACACTCATTTAGGTAAACCCCATAGTCATCTGATATGGCTGGTTTTTTTTCTCTTTGTGATTTGCGTAAAGGTTGTTCTGTAACTGGGACAACTTCTTTTTCAATGTGAGAAATCTCTTGAGTACCAACATTATCCATAATAGGTTTAGGCACTTCATTTTCTTGGATAATCATGGAAGGCGTAAAAGCACGATTTTCCTCCAAAAAACATTTTTGAGATTCATACTCCCACTAATGTTTTCATCCTCTAAGAACACAACATTTCTAGTTTCAACAATTCTTGTACTATGAGTGGGACAATAGAATCTAAAACCCTTGATAACAACTTATAGTTCTAGGGTCTAATTTCTTTATTTGTGGGTTGAAAATTTTTACTTCAGTAAGACAACCTATACATATAAATAATTCAAATTAGGTTTCCTACCAACCCACAACTCATAAGGAGTTACAGGCACGGCCTTACTAGGAACCCTATTAAGAACATGTACAACAGTTTTTCTAGCTTCACCCCACAAGTAATCTGGCAAAGAAGAGTTAATCATCATGCTTCTCATTATGTCCAAAAGAGTACAGTTTCGTCGCTCAGCTACACAATTTTTCTCAGATGTACCGGGCATTGTGTAGTTAGCAATAATACCATTCTTAGCTAAAAATAAAGCAAAAGCACTTGGATTTTGACCCGACTCAGTGAATCTATCACAATATTCACCACATCTATCAGATCTTACACTTTTAATCCGTCTACCAAGTTGATTTTTAACTTCAGCTTTATAGAGTTTGAACATATTCAGTGCTTCTGATTTTTCACGAGTAAGATACACATAAATATACCTAGAAAAGTCATCAATAAAAGTAATAAAATATTTATGTCCAGAAATAGTTGGAACAGTAAAAGGGCTACATATATCAGTATGAATTGTGTCTAATAATTCAGTAGTCCCAGTAGCACCCTTTTTCTTTGTCTTTGTGTATTTTCCTTTAATGCAATTCACATAAGTACTAAAATCAGAAAAATCAAGTAAATTTAAAATTCCGTCTTTAATAAGACGTTCCATCCTTTCTCTTGATATGTGGCCTAAGCGCTTATGCCACAACATGGATGAATTTTCATTCACTCGCTTTCTCTTTTTATTTACCGAGTCGTTTACATGAAAGGATAAAAAAGATTGTGCATAAGTGGAATCTAAATTTAATGAATAAAAATTACCATATAAAGTACCAAAACCAATCATATGAGAATTGTTAAATAAAGAGACTCTATTATTTCCAAACTTGAATTCATAATCACAGGAATCAAGTTGTGAAACAGAAATTAGGTTTCTAGTAAAAACAGGAACATATACTGTGTTTACTAAATCTAAAATGAAACTAGAGTCTAAAATTAGATGGAGGGTGCCAATAGCGTCAGCGTCCACTTCTATTCCATTCTTGACCACAATGGTTCGTTCTCCTTTATTTAGTTTCCGACTTGTAAGGTATCCTTACATGGAATTTGTTATGTGAATACTTGCATCGTTGTCAATCCACCAAGAATTTGGTGGAACATTTACCAAAAAGGATTCATAAGACACAAAGTATTGAGTGTTACCTTTCTTGTCTAACCAACTTTTAAAACTTGAACAATATTTTCTTATGTGACTTTTCTTTTAACAGAAATGGCATCGAATCTTATTTTCTTCATTAGCCTTGTGAGTTTCTGTTGGAAATAATGGTTTTTATAGGCTTATTTTGGACCAACTTTGAGCCTAATTTTGAGTGGGCTCCAAACGTCTTTTGGGGTGGGTCCGAAGAGGTGATGTATTCATTGCCGCATGACAAGTCACACGGTGAAGATGATTCATCAAAAGCATTTATGAGTGAATGGAAACTTGATGTTGTTTTCGGGTTCATGGAATGGACATTTAAAGAATTAAATATGGGTTTCCTTGAAATGAGTTATCCCACATTGAAACTTTAAGAGAGTTTTTGTGAGTATATAAGCTCTAAGTGTATAACCTTGGGTTGGGCCCCAAGGGGCACCCCAAGTTTGTAGAAGGAAGGAGTAATGGACAAATAGAACCTTAGCCCAAACCACCACACGCGTGCACGCCGCCGTCGGCCGAGCCGAGCCTTGTCGTACCAGGCCGGACGCGGGTGTGGGTCGGGTCGGTTCTAACATTAATTTTTTGGACAAAATTTATTTGAATTTTCTCCATAAATTCTTTATGAAATTAAATTCAAATTTGGTACCAAAATTGAATTTAAATTTTTTGTCCAAGTTTTATGCCTCTTCCAGTCCGAATTTCAGCAATTTAAACTGTTTTTAACGGTGTTAATAACTGCCCAGCAATTACAGATCCATAACTGCCGAACATATTTAAAAACTAGCAGCAGATCTGTCCAGTTTGAATCCAGCACCTGTTCATTTCAAATTTCTACCTGTTCGGACAGTTTGAAAGGTCACCTTGTTGCCTATAAATTCAGATTCATTTCCAGCATTTGGGACATCCAAAATTCTTCATTTTCCTTCTAGTTTTGCTCTCTTGCATGATATAATCTTCATATTATTTTAGAAAAAAATTCAAAGAGTAAGAACACAGGTTTTTTGTTCGCCGAACAAATTGTTTGGAGTGCTACTACAATTTGTGAAGATCATTGTATCTTGGAAGATAGACGTCTTTTATCCGTAAGCACCATAGCATGACGAATCTATCTTAAGGATAGAATATCACACACTCGACTTGATCTTTTAATTATTCATTCGGTTCAGTAAAATAAATCTTATAAGTTATTTATTTATTTTATTTGTTTGATTTGGTTTCAATTTATTTATTGTACACAAAGATTGTTCCAACAGTTTCATCATTTGCATTCTTCTTCTTCTTACTTTTATCTTTCTTAAAAATCTTTTTGGTTGGACCCAAGGTGGTAAGGTGAGCTATATCAGGCTTTTTAGCTTTAAACTTATCTTCTTCTTGAACGCACATGGCAATTAACTCGCTTATCTTCCACTTATCTTTCTATGTATTATAATTGATCTTGAAAGGACCAAATTGCACAGGAAGAGAAGTCATAATAAAATGAACAAGAAAACCTTCAAAAATTTCCATATCCATTCCCTTTAATTGAGAGGCCATGTCATTCATCTTTAAGATATGTTCACGAACATCACTCAAACCATCATATTTCATTGTCATCATTTTAATCATGAAAGTACTAGCAAAGGATTTGGAAGTTCTAATGAATTGTTCTTCAATAGATTTTATATAGCTCACTGCACTTTCAGAAACATGGATTGCTCCTTGAATTGCAAGCGTAATTGAGCCTTTCATAATCGTTAGACTTAAGCGATTAAAGCGTTCTCATTTTTCATATAAAGCCATGTGTTCCCTAGAACTTGTATCATTAGGCTTTGTAGGTGCTGGCTCTCTTAATGCATAGTCTAAATCCATAATTCCCAAAAAAATTCCAATTTGTTCCTTCCATTTCTTAAAATTAGCTCCACTCAAAACTTCAATACCAGACAAGTAACTATTAATTGCAGTAGAAAATATAATTAGTTAGATACGAAATCAAGTCATCCTTCCGTTGAGCCGAATAACAATATATTTTAGCAATTCATAAAAGTAAATGAGATGACTAATAAAAATAAATAACATAAAATGAAATAATCATTAAGACCGTAACGAGTTTATCATCGTTGGACAGAAAAACTTAATGTCTCTTATTTTATTCTGTTAATTAAAGCACGTGAGAAGTTTATCACAGTTAGGCAGAAAAATTTATTGCTATATTTATTATACTAATCATCTCGGTTGTTCAAACATACATAGTATTGAACCTCCGTTGGGCTAATCAACAATGTTTCAACTCATAAGGTGTATAACAAAACATTATAAGTGTATAAGACATTATCTTAATTACCACTTGTTCAATAATTTTCAATTTTTATTTTAATATCAATAGAATAAAAGATTGGCCAAAAACAAAAATGAAATTGGACAAGTGTAAATCAAGGTTATGCACTTGTTACATAAAACATCATCATAAAATGAAATTCATACTTATACGTTTCATGCATCAGAATTGAGAACAAAGGCTCTGATATCAATTGATAGGAAACTTTGCGGAACATAAACTAAAAACCATTAAGGATTCAATTCTATATATGAAAACTATATGAATTTCTACTGTGGGGATATATTTTATGAGTACCAACACGTGGCCAATGTGACGCCGACATGTCAGCCAAGGTGCCACGTGTCTTGGTCATGACACCGAGGTGATATCGGCAAGGCCGAGGTTATCTCCGAAAATATCGGAATCCGAGATAAGCGGATAGGGCGCAAGAGTCCTAGAATGGGGGAAGACTTCAGTTGGGTAAGGATAAGACTCTTAGGGAGTTTATCCCAATCCTACTAGGAGTCCAAGATTAGCAGTAATCCTGAGTCCATTAGAGTTAGGCTTCTATGGGGACTAGGACAGAGTTAACTATAAAAGAAAGGCACCCCCGATGGGTCTAAGGTACGCAATTTATATTCAGAACAGTGAGTTTAGCACTATTGATTATCTTTGAGAGATATACTAACTTGATCGTCGGAGTGCCCCCGGGTGGACGAACCACCGCCGGAATCTTCTCTTTCTGTTGCAGGTCAGCCATGTGTCATCTATTCTGCTAGTACTCTCTAGCTAAATAACTAAGTTGGCAGTGTGGTCGGAAAATCACTCATACAATTTGGCGCCGTCTGTGGGAAAGAAAGGAGAATAGATGGCCAGCGACGGACAGAAAGATAAGGTTGGGGACGAAATCCCTGCTGGGAATGGAAAACACGTTGACCCAAACGTGGAAGAAGATGGTCGCAATGAGGAGACTCAAAACCAGAATCACGGAAAGAAAGACGTCGGCCAGGAGGGCGACGTACCAAAGAAACCAGATCGGAGCGGATACTACAACGAGGACGACCTCCAGGTATGGAAGGATAGATGCTTGCGGAGGCACAAAGAGGTGAAAGAGATGGCAAACAAGTTGGCAGACCTGCAATCGGTCGTCAATTTCATGATGCAAAATAATGTCATGCAGCCACCATACCCGCTGCAGGACACGCCGATTCCGGCGGCCAATACCCAGAAGGGAGGACAGAAAACTATCCCAATAGCCCCTCAGCACACCAGGAGCAAAAGACATTCTCACCAACCTTCCAAGGAAGTCGGACAAGGAGAGTCAAGAAGGGAATAATCACGGAGGACGCATCGCACAAAGGAGGTAGACCCCAAAGAACATCGGCATGTTCAGGGGCAGGCGCTGTGCTTCGACACAACTAATGGAGAAAGGTCAAAGAGGACTCACCACAAAGCTAAAAGTAGTGCACCAAAAAGATTGAAAGCAGGAGATAGCTGAGCTCCTGGGCAGACAAAGGAGAACTTAAAAGATTACCTCAAAAGGAAGCAACAGAATGCTGATGCCGAAGTAAATTCCCCAGATAAGCCGAGGACACCATTCTCGATGGAGTTGGACAAGTTTGAGGCGCCGAAGAGATTCTGTATGCCGAGGTTCCAAATATACGATGGTAAGTCAGACTCCAACTTCCACGTTGGATTATACTTGAACTCAATGCAATTGTATAGTGGGAACGAGTCGTTGCTTTGCAAAGTGTTCCCCTCATCCTTCGGGGAGATTGCATCAGATTGGTTCCACAAACTGCCAAAAGGAAGCGTGAAGACTTGGGAAGGCCTGGCCGAGATATTTGTGGCCAGGTTCGTGACAAACAAACTGCAGCCATTGAGGGTAGACGCATTGATGGCTCTAAAGATCAGTAAGGATGAAGGCCTTAGGGCCTATGCAAAAAGATACTATGAGGTGTTCAACCGAATACCAGAGTGTAACCAAGAGGTGGCGATCGTATCTTTCAAGAACGGCCTAAAAGACAACTGCCCGCTACGAAAGTCTTTGGCAAAGACACTGCCAAAAAGCATGGAAGAGCTCATGGCCAGAATTGAAAAATACGCCAGAGCCGAGGAAGATATATCGGGGACTAAGGAGACAAAGCAAGAGAAAGGAAATAGCTCGCCGAAGTGAGGCCGAGGTAACAATGGATCAAGCAAGCAAGAGACAGAACTGAGGGCTACACAGACAGTGACAACTATGTTCCGAATCCCAATTCTCAAAGTTCTGGATCAAATTCGGAATCAACCCTACTTCAGAACACCAACAAGGGCACCATGACAATTCATGGGAAGAAACATTGGCAGGCATTGTGCTTATCATAATGAAAACGGGCATATGACTCAGGGCTGCAGAGCCCTAAAAACACACTTGGAAGACCTGGTGAGGAAAGACCATCTGAGAGACCTTGTCGATGAGGCCAGAACAAGGGAAGAATAGGCAAGACTGCCTCAGGCACTAGCAGCTCCGCCTCCCCCAGCACAGCAACCTCAGGCAGGAGGACCTCAGGTAATTAATGTAATTCACTCGAAGGTCAACGAGAACGAGATTAGGGAGGAGACCCAGAAGGTGAAGCACTTGCAGCATGTCTACCAAGTCGGGGAAAAAAGACATCGGGCAGAGAAGTGCCAAGGACCAGTAGTGTCCTTTTCTGAAGCCGACCTTGAGATGGTGCAGCATCCGCATAATGATGCCTTGGTAGTATTCCTCCAGGTTGGGGAATGCCAAATAAAGCGCATCCTGATTAACCAAGGCAGCTCTTGTGACATCATGTACGTCCGATGTTACAAGGAGCTCGGCCTTCACCCAGACGATATGGAGCAATCCAATAGCCCAATGGTCGGGTTCAATGGAACGCAAACATGGCCATTAGGAACAACCAGCTTGGACGTACAAGCAGGCACCAGGAAGATAACAACAGAGTTCACCGTAATCGACACACCCTCCCCTTACAATATTATCTTGGGAAGGCCATGGTTGCATGCAATGGGGGTTGTTCCCTCAACATTGCATCAACTATTGCGGTTCCCAATAGAAAATGGTATAGAGGAGGTCAGAGGAGATCAGCTGCAGGCAAAGAATTGCTCCATGGCAGCAATGAAATCCACCTGCAGCATACGAGAACCAGAAAAGGCAGAGATCGAAAAACGAGGACGTGGAAGTCCTAGAGGACGTCGGCAAGGAGCCAGTCGAGAAGGGGGAAGAAGCACTGAAGAAAATCCCCGTCCAGGAGAGGAATGAAGAACGCTTATTTCTTCTCGGCTCAAGCTTAACCAAAGATGGGGCAAAGAGCTGCCAAGGCCTTGGAACACTTGCAATTTGAAATTTTTCTATCATTAAAATTTTTCGTTCTTTTGTCATTTGCCAAAGTCTAATGAGAACCCAAGTGGAACTTAGGTACACATTAGGGGGCAGAGAGAAGAAAAACGGTTTTAACACTTGTTGAAACTTGAGAAAAGTTTACAAGTTGAAGTTAAACCGCGATGATGTTTAACACTTGTTGAAACTTGAGAAAAGTTTACAAGTTAAAGTTAAACCGAGATGATGTTTAACACTTGTTGAAACTTGAGAAAAGTTTACAAGTTAAAGATAAACCGAGATGATGTTTAACACTTGTTGAAACTCGAGAAACGTTTACAAGTTCAAGTTAAATCGAGATGATATTTAACACTTGTTGAAACTTGAGAAAAGTTTACAAGTTAAAGATTGTACGACCGAGGTGTGTCACCCCAAAAAGGTTGCACATAGATTGAAGTGTATACTGAAGATATGCAAAAAATTCTAAGTATGAATCATACAAGAATAGTAAAGAGAAGACAAGCATACAAACGTTCAAAACAAAGAAGTTGTATTTATAAAAAGGCACTTCGGCAATATAAAAAGTTTACATTGTTTCAAGAGGAAAACAAAAGTACAAAGCACAGAAGGAAGAGAAAAACATGAAAATTAAAAGTCTTCAGCAGCATTAGCAGGCTGGGTTTGGATCTCGGAGGACTGCTGAGAATAAATCTCGACGGCTTTCTCAGCCGCAAGCTCAGTATTAATTTCTTGAAGGGTCTGATCAAGGCTCTTGTTGGCGAGAGGCACGTCCAATGATGCCTGCTCAGGGGTAGCTTCCTTGGGAACCTCCTCAACCTCCTCATCTTGAGTCAAGTTTAGGACTTGCTCATTTTGAGGAGGAGACTTGGCCCCAACAACGTCTTTTGACTTCCTCACCAAAACCTCCTCCTCGGACTCAAAGTCGTCGTCAACAGATTGGCTTAGAGTTGGGGGGAATGGCAGAGGAAGAACATCGGCATTCCTGATGGGGGAGTCCTCGGGCATATCAAGCCTTTTCAGCAAGGTCATCCAGCCAAGGGTGAAGCCCCTGTTGCATGCCTGCTTCACCTGCTTTTCGTAGTCTGTCGTAACGTCGGCCACCCCTCAGCATATGCCCTCTCGTCGGCAGCCTTGACTTCGGCCTCTTTGGTGGCCAGGGCGTCTTGAAGCTCCTTTTGGGCCTCGGCCATCTTGTCCTCGGCCTCTTTCAGCTGGGCTTAAAGGACTTTGTTTACCGCCTCAGCAGCACCAACCTTTTCTTCGGCATCGTCCTTGGCTTTGATAGCATCCTCGGCTTGATCCTCTAAGATTTTCATCTTTGATTGTAAGTTTTTATTAGTTTTCTAAAGACTGGAGATCTCCCTCTTCTTCTTGGCCAGCTTCTCCCGGTTCTCGAAAGATTGTACTGAAAAAGAATGGGCATACTGGATGGCTTGCGAAAAAATAAAACAGAGCAGAGGTTATTACAAAATCTTCTAAAGTATAAAAAGAAAGAAAGAAAAACGACCAAATAAAGGCACTTACTTGAACAGAACGCTGAAGCATTAGACCATAGTTCTCATATTCGCTCAACTCGGCGTTTCGGTCAAGATCGCCGGGAAGCAGCAAAGCAGTACTAAGGGCAATGCCAACATTAATGTCATCAGCGCTATCGTTGACCATAACTGGCTTGTCTTCCAGAGTGATTTGGGGGGCCCAAGGGGCATCGTGCTTTGAAGACCCCGAAGTGGTTGCAGCAGATGACCTCGGCCTCTTTGATCGTATAGACTCGGATGGTTGGGCCTCGGTAGGCCTCTTCTCAGCAACAAATGTAGTTTTCTCACTTGAAGCCAATTTCGAAATTGGCAAAGCATCCTCAGTGTCAACCTGAGTCACTTTTGCTTTTGGCTGAGCCTTCTTGATTCTTTTTTGCTTCTGCTTTGCCTGAGGCTGGGTTTGTGCTGGCTGAGCGTCAACGTCGGTAAGAATGCTGGCTAAGAGATCTTTGGCAACTGCTTTTTGACGGCCCATCTCGGCAGAAAAAATGGTTCGTCGCCGGCGTTGGCGTTGGGATATCGGAATCAGATATGGAGCCGAGGTTGACGGCTGCTCGGCTAGATCAGAAGTTGATCCTTGGTCTTGCCGAGATGTGGAGGTAGATTGAGGAGTTGTGGCAGAAGGAGGAGACAGACTCTTCTTCTTCTTCTTCTTCTTCTTCTTGGGGACGTCGGGAAGAGCTGACTTGTACGTAGGAACGAAATTAAGTAGAAGAGGGGCCTTCCGTTTGAGAACTGGCAGGTCCAAAAGTTTCCTCAAGTCTTTGTTGGGAAAGAAAGACTGACGGAAGCCCTTTGATGGCTGAGGAAGAGCTGCAAGAAAAAACAGACATTAGAAACGAACAAAGTATTGAAGACTTTAAAAACAAGTTAATATAAATACAGGGCTCTTACCATTGCCCTCTACAAAAACCGAACGAGGAAGAGGGTAGAGATGAAGGTCCTCGTCTGGAGCGAACTCCCAGTTCCCCGAGGTGATGAAATAATCGTCCCCAGCTCCCTTGTTAGAGTCAGGGAGGTCGGCAACGATTTTGTACTCTGTGGACCTCGGCTTGAGATAGTAAACGTAACCCATATCTTTTTTAAGGCCACACATGGTATAGCAATATTGGATGTCAGCTAAGGTAATCCTAACATTTTCTTGTTTGGCTAAGGCAATTATACTGTTTATGACTCGGTAGGAATTGATGGCAAGTTGCATTGGGTTCAACTTACAATAATGAATGATCTCACGAAAAAGAATATTGAGTGGGAGCCGAAGTCCGCACTCGATAAAAGCTACAACAGGGAGGGGCATGGAATCAGCTGTGGGCATGATAGAGTCATCCTCCCCAGCCAACCTCAGATGAACGTCGGCCGGGATGTCAAACTCTCACCTGAAGTGCTCTAACTTGGAGGGGGTGTCTACCCTATGTTTCCACATACCCATGATATCGGCTTAACTGAAGGGGTTGGATTTCAGAAGGGTGTGTTTCAAAAGGGTTTTATGGACCTCGGCTAAAACTTTAAAATACACAGAATCAGTGTGGAATCGTTTCAATTGTCCCTAAACAATTGTTTTGAGTTCTACAAACAAATCCCAAACCTAGATCTATAGAAATGAAGATTGAAGGCACGAATCTGGAAAACAGAAAAGCAAGAATGCGCTTCAGAATCAAGCACAAAGATGGACTATCAGAAACATTGTAAGTACAAAGGGTATAAGGTCAATAACAGTGGCAAAAGTGCAGAAAAGTTGTGAGCAGTGCGTGTATTCAAAACATGGACAAAGAGCAAAGTCGTGAAATAAACACACTTAGATATATGATTCTTAAATCAGAAACTTGAGTAAAACAGCAACAGATAAATGAAGCGAAAATTCTTGGAGAGCAACAGGAAGTAAGATTAGGAGGAACAGTGGCTTACCAGAAAGAAGGAAGCCGGAATGGGAATTGCCGAAGTCTGACGACGGTTGCAAAGGTGAAAGATCGGTGAGAATTACGCCGGGAGGGGTAACCGGAGCAAGTCGCAGAGCTATGGAAGCTTGAACAATGAAGGATTTGAAAAAAGCTAGAGAGGGAGAGAGCTTCTGTAGCGATGTAAAGTGAAAAGATGGGGGAAAGAAACAAGTTTTGTCAAAACTTGAAACGGCGGCAAAAAGGGCAATTAATGCACCTGGAACAACGAATACGTCAGACGGCGCATGTAGGCGCGAGACAATTTGCAAACACGTCCGGAGTACGATCCAGTAAGGAGAAGACACATGGCTTAAACAGTTGAGTTATTATGTATAACAGCTCATACGCGTGAAGAAGCTCTTGGAATTCTTAACCTTTAAGAAGATATGTCGGTCTATAATGATGATCTCGGCTTAAGCCGATGTACTGGCAGAAAGTATCGATATAGGTTCCATCACCTCAGAATGTCGAGGTAATAGAACCTAGGGGGCAGTTGTGGGGATATATTTTATGAGTACCAACACGTGGCCAAAGTGATGCCGACGTGTCAGCCGAGGTGCCACGTGTCTTAGTCATGACGTCGAGGTGATATCGGCAAGGCCGAGGTTATCTCCGAAGATATCAGAATCTGAGATAAGTGGATAGGGCGCAAGAGTCCTAGAATGGGGAAAGACTTCAGTTGGGTAAGGATAAGACTCTTAGGGAGTTTATCCCAATCCTACTAGGAGTCCAAGATTAGCAGTAATCCTGAGTCCATTAGAGTTAGGCTTTTATGGGGACTAGGACAGAGTTAACTATAAAAGAAAGGCACCCCCGATGGGTCTAAGGTACGCAATTTATATTCAGAACAGTGAGTTTAGCACTATTGATTATCTTTGAGAGATATACTGACTTGATCGTCGGAGTGCCCCCGGGTGGACGAACCACCGCTGGAATCTTCTCTTTCTGTTGCAGGTCAGCCAAGTGTCATCTATTCTGCCAGTACTCTCCAGCTGAATAACTGAGTTGGCAGTGTGGTCGGAAAATCGCTCACACATCTACTATACAAAATAAGTGTATACGTACCTTGATCCATAATAGTATGAAAATCTCTTTTGAGAAAGAGAAACCTTGAATAGAAGATCTTGATCTTCAAGTTCTTTATTTGTCTAAGATCTTCAAACCACTTCTTTCTCTCTAGGCAATGAGAGTCTTCTTGTGGTGACAACTTGAGTTTTTGTGATGGAGAGTATAGTTTGGGATCTTACACTATTTATACTAGTATTCTTCCAATCAAAGAATCCATTCATTCAATGAATTTCATTAAATAGATTAATGTATCTTTTACATTCATGATACATAATGCATCTTCTATATTAATGAACTCATTAAATAGATTAATATGTCTTCTACATTCATAATAGATACATAATGCATCTTTAAGATTTCATAATGAATCTATCACATTCAATACATTGACACTATCTCCATTAGTTTTCTATACATTATGTATATATAGATGCATTCATCAATGATTAGTCACCATCTAATTGATATACATGTATCTTACTTAATCAGATGAATCTAGTATAATCATATATAAGTCACATTAAACCAAAATTAAGAAAAAAATTTACAGTATAACCTCTACCCATCTTCATGTGAGAATCCTTGTGTATTTTGTACACGTATTGATACAATAGTTCTATTATAAATAATAAAATTCTTTCTTTTTTTTAATTGTTAATTTTCAAAATAGGCTTATTATTGAATAGACATGACAATTTGAGAGGCCACAGGCTTTTTGTAGGGCAGGAATGTAGTTACTTTGAAACCCAAAAGAGTACACCAATGAATAATGAATGATGGAAACTTTCTATTTGTTGCTCTTTTGTAAGCTACTTTGTACACCAACGTTGGTGTATATGGAAGTCTCAATTAATGGGTACTCAGTGTTTAGATGAAGAAAAATGTTTCAGAACTTTAGAGCATGTTTTAATGACGTGGCAGTTGTGTAGGATTAATCTTAATGTGATGTTTTGACTTAAATATTTTTTTATTTTTTATTCTTAAAAATCTACCAACTCGATAGAGTTCTGTTAAAACCCTACTTTTAGAGTTCTAGATCATCATTGTTAGATGAATCACGAACCCACTAATAAATCTATACAACTTTGTAATGGTCATATTAAATAAATGCTTCTAACCACCTGACATATCTTCCTTTCTTTACCAATGTTTGATAAAAGTGAGTGAATCTATGGTCAATATATATGTCGCATACTTTAGATTCAACTAAATGATGATCTCAGGTGCATTTGAATCTCACCATCTATTTTGGTTTTTTTTTAGTATTTTTTAGAAACTAAAGTAATATTAAAAAAATTAATATGTCTAAAAATTTATTAAAAAAATTTGAGTAAAAAAATAAATATGATATTTGATTTTTGTAATTGATGATGAACAATCTATTAACTTTTTAATTTTTTTAACAAAAATTGATTTTTTTTTTTTTTTTTTTTTTTATCATTATCCAAACGCTCACTAATTGTACATGTTTAGATTGTTGGCGGAGAAAAATTTAACCATACAGGCACCCATTGTTGAGATATGACGAATCAACTAATAAATCTATACAACTTTGGAATGATTATTAAAGACTCTAAATGCCACCTTCCTTTCTCTATCAATATTTGATTAAGTGAATCTAAGGTCAATATATGTTGCATACTAGATTCAAATAAATGATGTAAGGCGTTTTTTAATCTCACCAACTTCCCACTTAGGTAAATTCACTTCTAGTTATTCTGTTTCTAGTTAAGTTTATGCATTCACTTTCAAATTTTCATTTATTTATCAAGTAAAAAGACTAACCTCATGTAATCATCGCGTAGGATGAACTATATATAACTAAAATATAGTGTGGGGACATATTTTTTGGATTGTCTACGTGGCCGAGATTGTTAGTCGAAATGTCACGTGAATGGATCAAGTCACCGAGATATGATATGATCATATCTGAATCTGAGATATTCGAATAGGGACAACAGTCTTAGATAAGATATGAGACTTCATAATTATCATTCTTATCTAACTGAGAGTCCATAAGTATTATACTTGAATCCTATGCAGTGATACGGATGAGAGCATTGAACATTATAAAAGTAAAGCACCCTTGTAGGTCTAAGGTACGCTTTAATTGAGAGCTGCATGCGTGTGTTGTTATCTTGTGAAATTGTTTGACTGACTTGGTCGTCAGAGTGCCCTTGAGTGGACGAGCCACCGTGATATTTCTTATCTTCTTGTTTGCAGGCTTAATCTCTCCTGCCACGTGGTCTCTAGTTAAGTTTTCTAAATCTCGGTAGAGAAATCTGTTTAGTTGTGAGGTCGAAAATCAACACCCACATATAATAGTTATAGAAATTGTATAGATTCAACTAGACCCCGTTTGAGAATTGATTACTTTAGTTAACTTTTTATTTTTTTATGAAAAGATGTATAGAAAAATAGAGAGAATGATGTGATAATTTATAATAATTTTTTAACTTTTTAACTAAAAATAAAATCCCAAACGAAGGTCTAAATGATGTAAGGTATATTCTAATCTCACCACCTCCCACTCCAAATAAATTAACTAGTTATCTTGTCATTGGTTAAGCTCTTATACCCACTCCAAGCTTTTCAAGTTTGTCCGGAAAAAAAGGAGTGACTCGAATGAAATCAAGTAAAATGGGCTGATAATCAAAATACTTATATTAGTAATTAAGATTAAAAAAAATATTTCAAAGGGTTATTAATCACCCATTTAGGTTTAACTATGTCTAAAATTATTATTGGTACATCAAAAAATGTTCATTTAAGTCACCTTGAAACATCTGCAACTACTGGTGGCTTAACGTTGTTCTTATTGCTCAAAAAATTTAAAAGCATAAATTAAGTGAAATAAAAGGAAATGAAAATGGAATTACTTGTACTTTTTTTCATTTAAGTAACTAAAAATGATTTTTTTTTTTTTTAATTTATTTTGCCTTTCATTTTAAATCTTAAAACCAAACAAAGGTCACCCTCAAGTATTAATCTCTCAACTCCCACCAGAAATAGATTGGGAGGTTAACAGAGGAAGTAGGCAACCAAGTCACCCAACTCAACCTACCACCTGCCACGTAGCATTATCCTATTTATAATTCACTAATTAATTTATAATATGAATATTATTATAAATTTATATATTTACAATGAGATCATCCCTTGATTTACGCCAGTGATGCATGTCAATCCTGGGGTCCACAGTCCGCGTTGAAACACCTGCCTAGCTTACCTTTCTAGCCCCTAATCTAAAAAATAATAATTAAATTTAGATGGCTGAGCTTCATTTCAACTGATAATTCAATTGGAATGTTGCCTTATTTCAAATCATCTTCTTGATTTAATAGTCGATGATCATATTATTTTTAAAAAATAAATAATTTATTTTTAAAATTATAATTATTATTTATTTTTATAAATCCTATAACTTGATTTTGTCTCTGATTAATATAATTTTTTTTTACATAATTGATGTTCTCAAAAACTTTAAAAGTTGAATTATTGAGCCACCGACCACACATCTTGAGTTAGATTACTCTTTTCAAATTTTTTTTTTATTTTTAAATTTTATAGTAGATTTCAATAAGATTATTTTTGAATTATAAATTTGAGTAGAGATTTGAAGAGAAAAAAAAAATTTATAAAATGTAATTATATTTTATTCACATTTTATCTATTATTTTATTTTTCTAAATTTATGATTCAAATACAGACTTAAAAAAATTAATTAATAAGGAGTTATCTTGTTAAATTGGGTGAACAAAATCAAATCCCCTATCTCGAAAGTCTTGTAATCTATATGTACCTTGCTTGTGTAACCAAAATTAATTCTACCCAATTCCCACTAGGTATTTTAGTTTGTGCTTTTTGACTTGGAATTTTCAATGTTTCAAATAAATACTACCTTTACGTATTAATTGCATGTGTGTAATTAGACAAAATATTTGTAACCCAATTCCCACTAGGCTTATTCTAGTTTCTGGAATGTTTCAAAGAAAGAGTATTGGAAAATATATAAAAGTATTTCAGAAAATATAAATATGTATATATATTTAAAAATTCTAATTATTTTAGTATTATCTGTACCCTAACGACAGACTATAAAACTCCAGTCGGAATCTCTTTCTTTATTAGTGATTGCAAAGCTAGTCCTGCCTAAATATGAAGTGAAGGATTTGTACCCAAAAAAATAATAAAAACAAAACAAAAAGAAGTTTCCAAAATAGAAATAACAGGTGACACATCCATGAACACTAATGATTTGTAGCACTAAAAAAATGGGCACTAATGCCCCTAATTTCTAATTTGGGTAATTTTTTTTTTTTTTTTTTTTTTTGCCTTAACTGTTTTTCTGTTTTGCCTTTTTGGGAAATTCGGGGCATTAGTGCCCCAAATTTTCGAGCCCCTAATCAGTTTTGCATCCATGAAATGTCTAATTCCTTTTGAAACATTGAAAAGTACATGTCCTCTGAAAAATTGGAATAGTTTGGCAACGTTGAGGAAATTATTCGGTAATTTTTTAATATTTTTAAGATTTAATAAATAAATAAATAAAACTTTCAAGAATACATAGTGGGAGCTCATTTGGAAAGAAAAAGCTCCAAACTTTTTTATTAAAATAGTTAAAAAAAAAAAAAAAACAAACTAGATTTTTTAGCTTAACAAGGCAAAATATCACATCTAATTCATAATCATTATTATATTTTTTCTCTCACAAAAATCAAAAAGGCTAAATAGTTCATTCCAAACGAGACTTTTTAACCTTAAGCTAAAATAGTTAAAAAGCTAAAAAGCCAACCCATATTCCAAACGAACCCTAAATAATATTGAGTAATGATACATAACTTTAATTTGAAAGTTCTAAATGAAGCACCAATGAGCTGGAAGAGAGAGAGAAAGTAAAGAGAGATAAAGAGAGGAGTGTGGGTCCCACCTTTACATGGATACTCTCCACATCATAAGAGTTGCATTAAAACTCTCAAACATTATTAAATAATATTATATAATATTTTGAAATTACCTTAATAACTTCTTGAATTTGACTCTTATAGAACTAAATGACAATAATGGTTAATTTTTTTCCCCCAGTTATCATTATATTGTACTGGTAGTGATTTTCCGACTTCTTTTGTGCTTTTGTTAGAATTGTAAAATGAATCAAGTTATTTGAGAGGGATATTTATGATCTTGAAGTGGGCCGAGGTAACGGCCGAGAAGATTGGCAGCCAAGTGGATCATTGGGCCGAGATGACTTGCGATCCAGTTAGTATCAGGCTGCTAGCACTTGGGCCGGGCAGGTGTTGGGCCAAGAATGCGCCGCCCAGCCCGGAAGGAAAACTGCTCGGTAAGGCAGTGCTCGGTTGGACTGAGCAGCGTGTTCTGGCGATGATGAATCCAATCAAGTAAAGTGACCGGCGCCCGGAAAGGCGTGGTCAGCCGAGGTAACCGTTTGCTCGGCCGGAAGACAGAACACAGGAGATGTCCCGGGCTCAGCTTGCCGAGATGTTATCTAGCCCGGTTCTCCTTGTGCTTAGCCAGTGAAGTGCTTGGATATGAAGCACAGCACGGCCATGGATAGAGCAGCTCGGCTGCCGAGCTCCAGATGGGAAGGCTGGCAATTGAGGTTAGGTAATGTTCAGCAAGGTTTACGCTGACAGATGGGATAGCAGAGCCACGTGTCAGGAGACGACTGGAAGTGGATATGGGGCGCAGAGGGTATATAGGCATGTCTGCGCCCCCCCATACAGACAGACGAACATTTTGTAAGAGATACACTTACACCAAACACTCTCCCCTCTTTCTCTCTCTATCCCAAGGTGTGTGCTAACTTGATCGTCGGAGGGGTTTTCCGGCCACACACCGCCGGGTAGCTCACCGCCGTTGTATTCGCAGGTGATCGGACAGAAACGGAGCTTGGAAGAAAGGAGTACGGGCTTGCCGGAATATTTGCTCCCCATACAATTGGCGCCGTCTGTGGGAAGCTTGCAGATAAAACCTTGTCTTCCGAAGCTCTTCAGATTGCCTTCAATGGCGAACAACGAAGAGATTCAGGTGTCCGCCATTGACGGAGTCACTCCGGAGTCGGGCCGGCGTAGAGAGGGACCCCCCATCATCTCTCTGATGGGGGACCTGGAGACATACCAGGGAGGACAGTCCGGCGACGCACGGGATAAGCGCGGGAGGAGTTATGGACATTCGCGGAGTCCGGAGGGTCATCGGCGGCGGAGAGATTCACACGCCAGACGCCTCGAAAGCAAGTTAAAGGACCAGGATGCCGTCATCCGGCAAATGGCAGCAGAGATGGAGGAGTTGAAGCGGCACATCAAAGGGAAGGGTGTAGCTGGAGTGGGTGACCACAATGAGCGTACCCAACCCCGCCGCTCAGGTAGCCAGAGTCAGCGACACACTCCGTCCATCTCCATTACCAGAAGCTACAAGGTTGGTGATTCCAATGTGCGCACAGAGAAGTCCAGCGCGCAAGATAGTACCTACCAACCCTCGCGTCCGGCGACGACGTCGAGGTACACCTATTCCGCTCGAACAGAAGATTTGCGGGCAGTTCTTAGGGAGTGGGCTCGCCGGCGGGAGGCTCAGAGGATACCGGCGTTTCAACGGTTATCTTATGGGGTTCATGCCAGCGAGGAGGTCGGAATGCCTCCGCCCCGCCAAGCAGCACCGCTCCTGGTGGATTCCGACTTGGCAAGGTTGAGCGCCACCCCTTTCTCACTGGAGATAGAGACAACACCTCTTCCATCGGGCTTCCACCAGCCAAAGTTTACATTGTACGACGGGAAGACAGATCCTTACATGCACGTAAGTCACTTCCGACAGGTCATGGCCGGACATAGGCGAAATGACGCTCTTATGTGCCTCATCTTTCCGTCAAGTTTGGGCAAACTGGGTTTGAAGTGGTTCGAAAGGTTGCCGGAGGGGAGTATAGAGAGGTGGCATCAGTTGGCCAAAGCCTTTGTGACGCGCTTCAAAACCAACACCAAGACACCCAAAGCAGTGGATCACCTACTGAGTGTCAATATAGCGACCCCAGTCTTTTCCCACTTGATTATTGTATCTGGACTTATGTTCCGTGGATTCCGTTGTCATATTATTGTTGTTGTCATCCTTTAACGTCATTGTTTGAGTCTTAGGATGTGTTAGACTTGTTTCGAGCGGGTGGTTTGAGTTTGGGTTCAAACCCCAGATTTTCGAAGTTCCGGCCGTTCCGCTCGAGCGGACCTTATTGCGCTCGAGCGGAGATTGCACACTTCCAGTATTTTTTGAACCCTGCAAAACTTCTGCAGGTGTAATATCTACGCTCGAGCGGGATTTCTGAGCTCGAGCGGGTTGAGCTCGAGCGGTAGTGTTGGAGCTCGAGCGTACAGTGTTTTTGGTGATGAGTTCTGGAGGTTGGAAAAGTGAGCTCGAGCGGACCTTCTTGCGCTCGAGCGGGCAAACTTTATTTTGTGTCTTCGCGCTCGAGCGGACATTATTGCGCTCGAGCGGAACATGTTTTCTCTTTGCGCTCGAGCGGTGTGTTATACGCTCGAGCGAACTTGTCCAGTATATATACGCAGCAGCGTGTTTCAGATCAGTTTTTCAGCCCCTTTCAGTTTATAAAACCCTAGGTTACGAGTTTTCTCTCTCCCAACTCATCTTCTCTCCTAGGTTTCATCTATTTAGAGTGAGTATCTAACCTAGTTCCTTCATTAAAAAGGTAGAGTGAGTCGAGGGCTTCCATTTAATCTGAGCGGTTGTTGATTTGGAGCACTTTGGAGTTTGGGCTATCATCTCCGTCTTCTTCTTTTCGGGTTCTTGCTTCGAGGTAGGGATTTCCTACTCCATTTATACGCTTTAATCCTAAGTGTTGGTATTTTGGTATGTGGGGGTAGTTTGGTAATTTTGGGAGAAACCTTAGGGTTTTGGCTTAGATTAATTTGTATAATTAATTTAAGGGGAAAATGTGGAATTGGGTTTAATTCATGAGATTGGGGAATTTAGTGGTTTAATGATGTAATTGGTTAGTTTAAATACTTACCTTTGAGAATGTTGAAATTACATTTGTTGTTATATTTATTTCTTGTTTAGAAATAATTGTTTTGGGCTATCGGTGGAGGATAGCCATGATTGTTGTAGACATTGCATGTGGATTAGGCAAAATTGAAACTAATCATTGGTTAAGTTGTTGAGTATAAAAGTTGGATTAATACATTAAATTTATGTATTGATTTATTATGTATATGACTTTATGTTTATATGCATTACTTGTGTATGGGAGGAGATAGGGGATGTACTCCACGGTTTAGGGGAAGATGGGGGATGTACCTCTAAACCGGTTAATGATTATGGGAAGATAGGGGATGAACCCAGGGTTGCTGCTCATATGCGCGCCTATAGCAGAGATACAGCTCATATGCTTATCTATTTGTTGTTGATATGATACATCACCACCATGTGTATCAGTTGGGAAGTATGGAAGTGGATTTGATTGGGATTGATATAACACCAGCATGTGTGTTTATTTTGTTATAAGAAAGGTTTAACCTGATTTGTTATCCTTGTTCAGTTGTTTGGCCAGGTTCTGAGCCATGTCTGTATAAATGGAAAGTGTATTGTGTCATAGACAATACGTCATAGACAACGTAGACATTAGTGTCATGAAATTGGAAATTGATTATCTTGGGTTAACCACGTATCGAATGCTAATGCTTTAGTTAATTCTTATGCTTGGTTTAGTATTTTTCTACTGGGCTGTGGCTCACCCTATATGGGAACTTCATTTTCAGGTTCAGGTGGTTCACTACCTCCAAGGACTTAGCTTGTGAGGATTTGGATTCGAAGACTTGCTTTATTTTATTTGTTTTATTTGAATAACTTGTAAACTTTCAAGCCTAGGGCTTTATTTGTTTTTGAGTTAGAACTCATGGAATTGTGTCCAAGTGTTGGCTTGGCAAGATGTAAGCCCATAGGGCATTTATTATGATGTTTTTATTTTACGGTACTCTGATGAATGAAATAAGATACTTTATTTCCTTATAATTCCGCATGTTAATATTATGTATTATGGGTTTATTTTTTAGGGCGTTACAGTCAAGATGGAACCGAGCGACACATTGAAGGCATACAACTCCAGATATTGGGAAACCTTCAATGAGATCTTGGATTGCCCAGTCAACCTAGCAATCACTCAGTATAAGCGTGGTCTCCCGGTCGGACATAGACTGCGGGACTCACTTACCATGCATCAGCCGACGTCTATGGGCCAGCTCATGCAGCGCATCAATGAGCACATCCGGGTTGAGGATGATGCTTCGGCATCTACCGCGAAGACAACTCCGGTAGCAACAGACAAGAAGACAGCGGGCAAAGTGCACGCAGTTGGGCAGGAGTCCAGCCGCTCAAGTGACAGAGCAGAAGAATCAGACCGTGGTTCGAATCGTAAGAACCGGGGTAGAGGACGTCGGAACGACCGGGATGACTACACCCGAGATGATGTTGAGGATGCCAACAGGAGGTTGAAGGCAAGGACTGGCATCACTACGGTCTTCAAGATTCCGATCTATCGCATACTTAGTGAAATCCGAGACGAGGAGTATGTCCGGTTTCCTGCTAAGTTGGGCGATGGACAGAAGGGCTACAATCCGCGGTATCGCTGCACATTCCACCGGGAGAGAGGTCACCGGACTGAGGATTGTTTGCCTTTAAGGCAACACTTAGAAGAGCTGGTCGCGGCCGGGCACCTAGACCTTTACATTGATGGCGGCGTCAAGCCGACTCATGCTCCGATCGATCCCAGGGGACAGGATGACCGAGATGTGCCCCCACAAGGAGTTATTAATGTGATACACGGCATAGTGGAGCCGGAGCGTGTTTGTGAACTCCGGGGAATGATCAAGAAAGCAGAACACATGAGGGAAGTTCTGTCAGTACAGCCCGCCATTAAGAGGGGGAAGACCGAAGAGAAAGATGTGATTAGTTTCACCTCAAGGGATCTAGAGCGTATCCAGGCGCCGCACAACGATGCCCTAGTAGTGACACTTCGCGTCAAGGAATTTGATGTCAAACGGATCTTGATCGATCAGGGAAGCTCGGTCGAGATCATGTATTACGACGCGTTCAAGCAACTCAAGCTCCGAGAAACAGACTTGGCACCGGCAACTTCGCCACTTGTTGGTTTCAACTCTCAGCCAGAGTGGCCTTTGGGAAAGATTATCCTGCCGATTAAAGCGGGATCCGTGGTCAAGCAAGTGGAGTTTTGGGTGTTACAAGTGCCTTCGACTTACAACCTCATCCTTGGAAGGGGGTGGCTCCACGCCATGCAAGCTGTAGCATCGACCTACCACCAGGTGATGAGATTCCCCTCGGCTATGGGGGCAATCGAGGAGATTTGGGGGGATCAGGTCATGTCCAAACAATGTTTCGTGGCGGTGAACGGCAGCCGGGCTGCCAAAGGCTTTGTACAAATGATTGAAGGACCGGAAGACCGAGGTGTTCTGGAGGATGTGGGCACTAAGGCAGAGGACAAAGCTGTGAAGGACTTGGTTGAGGTGCGAATCGAGATGGAGCGGCCGGATAAGTTCTTCCTGCTCGGTTCCAGCCTTACCGCCCAAGAAAGGACCGAGATGGTTGAGTTTTTGATGGCCAATATCGAAGTCTTTGCATGGTCGCCTTACGACATGCCCGGCCTCGATCCAAGTTTTATCTGCCATCACCTCAACGTCTTCCCTGGAGCAAAGCCAGTCATCTAGCGAACAAGGAGATCAGCGTTACATCACGCCGAGGTAGTAGCAGAGGAAGTCAAAAATTTGCTTGAGGCACGAGCAATTCAGGAAGTGCATTACCCTCGGTGGATCTCCAACACAGTAGTAGTGCCCAAGAAGAATGGAAAGTGGCGAGTTTGTGTCGACTACAAGACAGTCAACCGAGCTTGTCCCAAAGATAGCTTCCCTTTGAAGCGCATTGACCAGCTTGTGGATTTAACGGCTGGACATAATAGGCTAAGTTTCTTGGATGCGTACCGCGGCTACCATCAGATAGCCATGCATGGGCCTGACCGAGAGATCACCTCCTTCACGACTCCAAGGGGTCTTTTCTGCTACCGAGTCATGCCTTTTGGTTTGAAGAACGCCGGGGCAACCTTTCAGAGGATGGTGACCAAGATGTTTGCTCCTTTGCTCGGCCGGACAATGGAGGCTTACATCGATGATATGGTGGTAAAAAGCCGACTTGAGGCAAACCATTTGTCCGACCTAGCCGAGATGTTTGCCATCCTAAAGAAGCACAAGTTGCGCTTGAATGCGTCAAAATGCGCCTTTGGCGTGGGGTCCGGCAAATTTTTGGGATTCCTAGTCACGAACCGAGGCATCGAAGCAGACCCTGGTCAGATCAGAGCCGTGCAAGAGTTGAAGCCGCCCAGCTCGGCTAAGGACGTGCAGCATCTGGCCGGGATGGCCGCCGCGCTTAATCAATTTATAAGTCGGTCATCAGATCGCTGTCGCCCTTTCTTTCAAGCATTGAAGTCCAAGTTTTCATGGGATGAAGAGTGTGACCAAGCTTTGGCTGAGCTCAAGGAATATCTGTCTTCTCCACCGCTGTTGGTTACTCCTGTGCCGGGTGAGGAACTCTACCTTTACCTTGCAGTCTCACAGCACGCAGTCAGTGCGGTGATCGTCCGAGCTGAAGGAATCAAACACTCTCCCCTCTTTCTCTCTCTATCCCAAGGTGTGTGCTAACTTGATCGTCGGAGGGGTTTTCCGGCCACACACCGCCGGGTAGCTCACCGCCGTTGTGTTCGCAGGTGATCGGACAGAAACGGAGCTTGGAAGAAAGGAGTACGGGCTTGCCGGAATATTTGCTCCCCGTACATTATTCAATCTTAGAGCTCATTTGGAATGTTGGTTGATTTTTTGATTTTTTTTGGATATATTTGCCTAGGGTTAAAAAAATTCGTTTGAATATGTTTTTTGACTTTTTTTACTTTTGTAAGTAAAAAAATAAAATGATTATAGGTTGGATGGGACATTGTCCTATTTGACTAAAATAACTTAATTTGTCTTATATGACTATTTTAGCCTAAAACATCTTCCCAAACAAGCTCTTAATTTGTATTTGAATGTTAAAAATCTATTTAAATTGATGTAAATTGTATACAAACCCCAACTTGAACATTGTTTAAAACTCGTTAAGTTTTGAAGTTGAATTTAAAAGCAAAAAAATAAAAATAAAAAATAAACAAAAAAGTACTAAGCTAATAGGCCAAAAACACTGATAATTGTGTTTTTAGTATTTTTTTTTTTTCTTTCATATTCAGTGAAAAAAAAATTCACTTTTAAATTCTACTATATTAAACAGATTTGAAGAAGAAAAAAATTTCCATCAAAATTATAATAAAAAAACCAAAAAAAGTTGACATTTTTATCTTCTTCTCTTTTTTTTTGTCATTTAATAAGATTTTTTGAATTTTTCTTTTGAAAGTTACTTTTTAAATCTTTCTAAATGAGACAAACTTAAACATTGACACAAATTATTTTTTAACTTAAAAATTGACACAAATTATTTTTTAAAAGTTCATAAAAATAAAAAAGACTTTTTCAACTATGATTTTGACACAAATTAACTTTTAATAAAAAAAAATCATAAAAATAAAAAAGACTTTTTCAAATACTACTAAACAAAATTTATCTTCTCTACTATTATATATGTAAATAACTCACTTTAGTCTCTTGAAACTTAGGTCTTACTTGTCATAATTTAAAAAAGTCAATAAGTTAAAAAGTCACTATCCTATTTAAGGGGTTGTTTGGGGTGTCCTAAATAAGTGCATTTTTTGTCTTTTTAGACTAAAAAGTTGAGGAAAAAAATATAAATGTTTGGATTAACTTTTTGACTTTTTATGAAAAAATGTGTATTAAAAAATTGTATAAATAAGTGTGTAGGGGAAGATTAGGATTGGGAGTTGTGCAGCCGTACTTTCTGGGAGTGGAATTGATGTTAAGTAATGATTGGCTACTAAATGGGCATTGCACTGGACGGATTTGTTTGGCTCGTGGGGGTCATCACAGATCCTATTTTGATAATTTGAACCGTTGAATGTGTAGAACTTGTCGAGTACTATATGCCTATAAAAAATCACGTTAATCGGATATCGATAGCTATCTGATCAGATTTGTTTTTTTTCAATCGTTAATTATAACACCATCCATTTTTTTATACAAAACTGATTTGATCATGTAGTTATCGATATTCGATTAATGTGATTTTTTACAGACATATAGTACTCGACGAGTTCTACACATTGAACGATTCAGATTATCAAAACGGGACTCGTGATGGGCCCCACGAGCCGAACAACAGTGTGTGAAAATTGCCCCCAAACTGTGCAATTTTCACACACAAATGCATCAATAGAGCTGAACATGTCAGATTTTGAGTTGTAATTTTGTGTAAAAAATTAATTTTTTAATAATTTTTTTAGTGAATAGTAATAATTTTTTGACTTTTTGAGTAACTTTTTAGCTTTTTGGGGAGATGTCAAACTTGGCCTAAGTCACATCATCTTATTTAAGTTATATCACCTCTCTATCATATTGGCCCTGTTTGGTAGAGCTGTGGGAAAGCGCTTATAGCTTATACCTTAACAGCTTATAGCTTATAACTATGAACATAAGCTGATTTCTGACTTATAAATTAAGCTTCTTCTACCCCACTCAAAGAATAAGTTAATTTCTGACTTACAAAAAGTTATAAGTTGTATTGTTAAGTTAAACCAAACATATCAAAATAGTTTAAATTAAGCTGAAAGTTGAAATTAAGCTGTACTAAACAGGGCCATTACTTTAAACTTAACTCATATTTCATAAAAAGTCAAACAGCAATGTTAGGTATCATGAAAAACCTTTCATGAAAATAATCATGAAAGTTTTGTGACCCTTAGATTACACTTAGAATAAAGCACCACACACTAATCAAGGTAATCCAATGATCATAAATCTTTCATGATCATTTTCATGAAAAAATTTTCATGATCCCTAACTTTTCTCAAAATCAAAAAATACACTTATTTAGATTATCTCAAACCATCCCTTACTCTCTCTTTTTGTCAAATGAATTTTTTTTAATATGAAACAGGAGGAGAAAAAAAATTATAAAGTGAATAAAATTTGAACTTAAAATTTTGAATTTAAAAAATAACACCTTTATCACTTAACAAACAAAAATTATATATATTTTTAATTTAAAATCAAAATTTATATTTTATAAATTTAATAAAACACGTCTATTTATAGTAGATGGACACGACAAAGCGTTCTTGCAAAGCACAGGTGTGAACCCGTGATTGAACCGTGTGTCCGTGCTTTCCAGAAACCAACCCAAAAAAGCATTCTTCTTCACTGCTGACGTCAAATCGTTTTTTGCCGGTCCTTTTTCGCCGGTTCACGCCATACATTTCAAACATTCAACCTAACCCCCATTTAAAACCAAAAAAAAACAAAAAAAAAAAAAAAACATAGAAATAGTCAAGTTCACATCACACACAAAACACCTCTCATATATTCAAACTTCTTCCAAACCTTCCTCAATTCATACTTACCTCCCTCTAAAAATCTCTGTGTCACCGTCATGCAGCTGAACCGCCTCTGCTTCATTTTACCGGCCGACTTCGACGAAATTGAACCGGTCAGTCATGTTCATGAACAAGTCCACCACACACCCACAAAGAAACACTCATCATCATCTCATCGTAATTGCAGTGCTCATATTGTTGATTTTGTCCGGAGCTCGCTCGACCGGCTCTTGGACTCCAAATGGGTCAGTTTTTGCTACCACAACACGCCGATAAAACAACACTCCGGCCTGTTCCATGACACGGCCGGAGTAGAGTTGTCGGCGGATGGCAAGGTTGGCGGCAACAATCCAAGAATATTCAGTTATGCGGAGCTCTATATAGGATCTAATGGGTTCAGTGAGAATGAAGTTCTTGGGAGTGGTGGGTTTGGGAGGGTTTACAGAGCGGTTTTGCCGAGTGACAAAACGGTGGTCGCCGTGAAATGCTTGGCGGAGAGGGGAGAGCGGTTTGAGAAGACTTTTGCCGCGGAGTTGGTGGCGGTGGCTCATCTCCGCCACCGGAACCTTGTCCGCCTCCGGGGGTGGTGTGTTCATGAAGACGAATTGCTTCTTGTTTATGACTACATGCCTAACCGCAGCCTTGACCGGGTACTTTTCCGGAGGCCGGAAAATATGGGGTCGGCGCCGGCGCTGAATTGGGAGCACCGGAAAAAGATCATTGGTGGATTGGCGGCTGCCTTGTTTTACCTCCACGAACAGTTAGAGACCCAGATCATACACCGGGATGTGAAAACCAGCAATGTAATGCTTGACTCGCATTACAATGCCAGGCTCGGCGACTTTGGCCTGGCAAGGTGGCTCGAGCATGAGCTCGAGTACGAAATCAGGACACCGTCAATGAAAAACCACCAATTCCGGTTGGCAGAGACAACCAGAATTGGCGGCACAATTGGGTACTTACCACCCGAAAGCTTTCAAAAACGAGGAGTCGCAACTGCTAAATCCGATGTTTTCAGCTTTGGAGTAGTGGTGTTGGAGGTTGTTTCGGGAAGAAGAGCAGTAGATCTCACTTACCCTGATGATCAAATCATTTTGCTTGATTGGATCCGAAGACTATCGGACGATGGAAAGCTATTACAAGCAGGGGATGCTCGTCTTCCAGACGGGTCTTGCTGGCTTTCTGATATGGAACGTTTGATTCATATCGGATTGCTATGCACGCTGCATGACCCGCAGTCCCGGCCTAACATGAAATGGGTTGTGGAAGCACTTTCCGGCAGCATATATGGCGGTTTACCGAACCTTCCATCGTTTAAATCCCACCCTCTATACATCACTCTGTCCTCTCCATCGACAACACACACTGGTACGACAAACACCATCACCACAAGGTCCACTGCCAACAACAGTACCGCAACTACAGCAGCATCCAATTCATCAAACTTTGTCACTGCCACCGGAGAAACCATATACGTAACCGCTGAAAATGGGAATGGTGATGCCACCGGCTCTTCCGACCGCAGCTTCCGCCAACAAAAAGTCTTTCCAATGGTTGACACTCCGCGGGAAATTTCTTACAAGGAAATCATTTCTGCCACAAACAACTTTGCCGATTCTCGGAGGGTAGCGGAATTAGACTTTGGAACCGCCTACCATGGCTTTCTCGAAAACCAGCAACATATCCTGGTGAAGAGGCTTGGCATGAAAACCTGCCCTGCATTGCGAGCACGCTTCTCGAACGAGCTCCAAAACTTGGGCAGGCTTCGCCATCGAAATTTAGTACAGCTTCGCGGATGGTGCACCGAGCAAGGTGAGATGCTAGTAGTTTATGACTACTCCGCGAATCGTCTTCTCAGTCTCCTCCTTTTCCATCATGATCACAAGAATGTGAATTCAATCCTTCGGTGGCGTCACCGTTACAACATAATCAAATCGCTTGCTTGTGCCATTCGTTATCTCCATGAGGAATGGGAAGAACAAGTCATTCACAGAAACCTTACCTCCTCTGCTGTCATTCTCGATTTGGATATGAATCCGAGGCTCAGTTCCTTCGCCCTAGCTGAATTCTTGACACGTAATGAGCACGGCCCTCACATAGTCATCGACAAAAATAGATCAGTTCGTGGGATTTTTGGTTACATGTCACCAGAGTACATGGAGTCCGGTGAAGCAACCACAATGGCGGATATTTATAGCTTTGGAGTGGTGGTTCTTGAGGTAGTTAGTGGACAGATGGCTGTTGACTTCCGGAGGCCCGAGGTGCTATTAGTAAGGAGAGTCCATGAATTTGAGGCACGGAAAAGGCCTTACGAGGAATTGGCAGATTGGCGATTGAATGGCGTGTACAATCACAAGGAATTGGTGAGGATGATAAAATTGGGAATGGCATGCACACGATCTGACCCGAAATCAAGACCTAGCATGAGACAGATTGTACAAATACTTGACGGTCATGACAAATGCTTCATGGAAGAAGGACAAAAGAAGGAGAGTAGAGAAGAATGGAGAGAGAAAAATGCGTCGTCTTTATCACTGATTAGGAGAATTCAAGCTCTAGGAATACAATGAAACTCGCTGGAGAATGCGACAGTGATCTGTAATAGACAATGTATGTATACAGAGGTTTTTTTATGGAATCAAGGGATGTTTGCCTTTTTTTCTTTTTAGTTTTCTAGCTTCCTTCTGGGTGTCCTATATTGTTTTAGGTGGTTGATGTATCTTTTTGACTACACAGTCATGAAGCTCTGATCATATCCAAGTTTGCCAAAATGCACATATCATTTTTTTTTATTTTTTCTTTTGACAACCACATATTCTAAACAGGGCATTTTGGACTCACCCCAAAAGCACAAACTAGGAATATGTACAACCACCCGCTAACCTTACATATCGAGCAAAGTAACCTCTTCGATAGAACCTAGGTGACTTACCATTGGAGCTATCCCTTTGTAACCCCTTTCCAGTATTCTCGTACTAGGAAAAGGTCCTCTCACCAAATTTTTCTCGTAAAGAATTTCTTTAGGGTGTGTTTGGATCAATGATTTGTGGAGGAAAAGAAAATAAAAACTTTTCTCTTCCTTTTGTCCTTTTCCTTTTCCCTTCCAAATTCCTTCTCAAATTTTTAATCCAAACATAGCCTACTTTTTCCAAAACAACTAGCATGAGATTCTTTAATCACAACAAAAAACTCCACATACTAGACTTCTCAATTTGATTTAGACAGAACAGGAACAATAGATTCAGGAATAGAAGAAATTAGATCTAGTAAATTAAAACGGTGATTCACAAAAAGTCAGAAGAGTTATTTGCAGAATTTTACGCAAAAGCAGCTATTTAGGCCTCGTTTGGAACCTTCTTTTTTAGCTAAAAAGCCAAAAAGTTACTAAATTAGCCAAAAAGCCAACAACCCACACCAAAAAAGTCAAAGATTTTCTTTTCTTTCTACTTTTTGCACATCTTTCGTAAAAAGCTAAAAAGTCATCCCAAACATACTAGTTTTTTTTAGCTCATATTTTAACCAAATAGCCAAAAAATTACTAAATTAGCCTGTTCCCAAACGAGGCCTTAGAGTAATGTTGTTTACTACTTTAGACACTTTAGGTATATACATGTGTATAAATCTGCCCTCACTTCAATTGTTCCTTGCTCCATTTCAATGCCATCCTCGATTCACTTTTTACTTCCTGACACATGATTCTCATCGGTGTCGATCCCCTACCCAATTGATGAAAGAAAATAGGAACTCCCTGAAGCTGACATTCCTTTCCCGTCCCAGTCCATTTCTTCTGCATTCATACCAAAGAAAAACAAAAAAAAAATCACTGAGACAAGGTTAGAAGAACATAAAAAGGAAATGGAACCAAAAATTTACTAGTATCAGTATTAAAAAAAGAAGTCGGTGATACTAAATCGAGCCCTCGTAACATGTGCAGGGGATTTCTCCCAAGGAAAATCCTCATTCAGTGATTTGACAATGTCTTTTTTGTTCAGCTTTCCATCACCATTTTTGTCAAGAAACAAGAATAATTCAACTATGATATCAAATGTGGCTTCAAGCTGTGGAGATCCCATCTTTGTTGTCTGAAAGAAATCCATAGATCATGAAACAAATTCACCACAAATGTTGCTCCCCCTAACAAGTGATTTTATAGCCAAAAACAAGAGAGTTTGATTGTACTAGAGTGTGAGGAGAGTTTGAATAATCCGTTAGGAGATAAATGAGACACAAAAGAACTATAAACTCTTTGAATTGTATCCCTGCACTCCCATCTAAGTCACAGGAATCAAAAAGATCATCAATCTCCTTCTCTGCAAGATGAAGTTGCAGTTTTTGTACGCATTTTTTGAGTTCATCATTGTCAATAGTTCCATTAAGAATCTTCATCTGTGTAGACAAGGGAGAGAGGGTAGAGAGAGAGAGAGAGAGAGAGAGAGAGAGAGGGGACTAATCAGTTTGCAGTATAAACTCGATATTTTATTATTATTGTTAATTTTTTAGGACTAGAAAGAAAGAACTCACCGTACTGTTCGAAGACACCCCTGATGTCTTTCAGTACCTCTTTGATCTGAGGGAACTTCATGATTATGCCATTGATCGATCTGAAATTGTTAATTCGCAATGCACTTCTCTTAACTTCCATCATTTTCTCTTCGAGCTTAGCGTCTAACTTCTTATACTTGTTTGGTGGACTGTCAAAGCAGAACATGCCTCCTAATTTGTTGGACAATGACTTCAGGGCAAGGCATACACCAGATGAGCCTTCAAAAATTAAAAGCCCACAAATAATTGAATTTAAGCACAACAAACAGGATCAAACTTGAGAGTATGATTAAATAAGCCACTTAAGTTATTAGATCACGTGAAACAAATCTCATGTTTTAATCTAGGTCATGTGGTTTAGATATTTCTCTCATTCAAGTTCAATAATAAAAAAATTCCAACAGATTATCCAAAAAGATCATGTGGTCTCAGCAACTTAAGTGGTGCTCTCAAATTGTTTGTTTCAATCCATTTTTTCAAGCCATTAATACCAACTAAATAGAGGACTGAAATACAGGCAAACCCAACTCAAAACTATAGAAAAACGTGTTCTATCTAGAGTAATATAATATGCTTAGTAAGAAAATATATCTTCCAACACATTGAGCCAACATCGCACGGCTTGAATATTCACGAACACTAGGACACAACAACTCATAATGGCCTACCGCTAGAACAACCAACCCTAAGTTTTGTCTATGGAATTTCCAACATGCATCTTGTAACAGAAAGAAACTTTTAAAGGCATCACCCAAAAGAAAGGACAATCACTAATTGATATCCATGTCTAATTACCATAGAACTCCCAAAGAACTCTATCTGTAGTATATTCAATCAGAAAAAGCAAGCCTAAGAGTTTATACCTATGTGTCCAGCAGTCATATTCTTTTGCGAAATGTTCCCATAGGCTGGTGCATGTTTGAGATGTTCTCCTATGGGAAAAGGTGTTTGGATCAGGTTGCTGGCTAATTTCAGTTCATCCTGATCCGGTGGTCTGTTGTTGAGGCTGCTCGAAGAGCATTTGCATTGCACACATGACTGTAAGCACGAACATTGGACAGGGTGTTCTTTAAACCATGATTGATCCACCTACCTCCTTGATCAATTGATCGTGAGCGTCCACATGTTAATGCCTCAGGGATTTTCCCCCCTGATTTTGTTCTGTGCGATCCAGCTCTTTTGCTAGACTTTGGTTGTGTGCATGTCTTTTGGCACAAGTTTGGCCAGACAGGTGTGAATCCAAAATATTATTTCTAAACTAGCAATTGTAATGGTATCCTTCTACCTAGCCAATTGGATTGTGATTGGTTTAATCTGTTTAGGCTAGGTTTGATAGGGTTTGCCTCTGTGAAGAGTGTGTGCCTTTAATAACTAGGGACCAATATGGACATATATGAGTAAGGCATTACAAGTACTACTAGTCAGCAATTCTCTACACAGGTCTGATTCAGAGATTGTCAATTAACCTTTCATCATATCAATCAACCAAAACCAACTAATACAGAGCACATTGTGGAAACCCTACAATTATTTACTGCAATCAGCAAGATGATCCTCTTATACATTAGCAGTAAAAGGTATATTATGATCTGAGCAACAATAACACAACAAGAATTAATAGCTCAAACATAACTAGCTAGTCTTGTGAAACTCTGTGATTGAAATTTCAGAAATTGAAGAGACAAGAAAAAATTGAAAATACAGAGAAAACAGAGACTTACCCAGTGAATCTTTCATGGTTTATGTTGTGAGGGATGATTATAGAGAGATGGGTATTCTCTGATTGAGTAGGCATATTTGTAAAAAGGAAACTAGAAGACAAAAAGAGTGAAAGGGAATTGGGTTCTGGGAAAGTAATGTGGAAATGCATATTATGGATTTGAATTGAAGTCTCTCTTTCTCTCTTGAGTGGATATACCATGATTTTGTTTCACAACTATTCTATTCTCTGATGCAACTTCTCAAAGCAATTTACTTTTATTTGTATGTACTCCAAAACAAAACGCTTGGCGAGGCAAAAAGATGATGTCAAAAACCATATCAATAATATTATATATCTAAAAAATTATTAAAACAAATATTTAGATGATATTAAATACCACTCACATCTTATTAATTTTAAATTTATATTTTATACTATAATTTCCCTTTCTAAAATCTATAATGTTCACAATCCAAAAAGAATGCCCATTCCTTTAAGATCAAAATTGTTTCCCATTAAAGTAAAAAAAAAAAAATTGACTTTGACTTGATACAACCCAAAATGGCCATGTTTTCAAAATTCTAAAGTTCTTTCATTTTTTAAAATTTTTTGAGAATCAAAATTCAAAATCAATATGTAACCTTTTTGCAAAGAGGAAGAAAAACCTATACTCAAATAATTTGATTTATTCGTTTTGTAAATCCTTACGTATAAATCATTCATTGAAAAAAATTAAATTTAAAAAATCACGTGGCAACAGTGATTCCAACAATGCCTTTGCAAGTCAAAAACCCTTGTTTTCCATAAGGCACATGGTTTAAAATCTTTTAAAAGAAACAAAAGTTTTTGGCCATCTAGATGACTTGTCTGTTTTCCTTATTTGCTGACCGCTGACTCCAAAACATATGATGGTTTCTCATCAGAATCATATTGAAGTGAACATTCTCCTAATTGACTTTTTTAAAGAATCATTCTCTGTCAGTAATCAAAATCACCATAAATCATCAATCTCTGTCAACCCCACACCACAGTTTAAGAGAGGCCAATCAAATTGACTAATAAGCTAATTCCAAACTCAAATATCTTCTTTGAGAATATACAAACCACTGGTGTTTCAGTTGGCAATACAGACTAGTCATTTAGATCAACTACATGCATAAAATAAAACAAATAAACAAGAAAAGGAGGAAGAAAAAAAAAATAGAAGATTTATTACTGAGGCAGAAATGCCGGCAGCATGTAGTCTCCATTGCCAAACAAGGGCCTCGGTCTCTTTTTCAGTGCCAGACCCATTGGAGAAACAGGCCCTACATTTGAGGTTGTCAAGCAGTTATCAACAGAGCAGTCGCCAAACCGAGCAGGCAAATTGGAAGCATTCCTGTTTTCTAAAGAGGAAGCGAGTACAGAAAAAGAGGGCAAATTTGGGGTCTCAACATGGACCATCCCATTACAGTCGTTTGAAACGTTGATTGCCAGTTCTGAGAGCTCTTCCCTGGCAGCTTCAAGCCCAGCAGTGGCAGCAGCCTGGTCACTGAGAGCCCTACAAGCTTTCTCTAGGATAGATTGCAGATACTTGCCTTGAGCTTCAATCCTAAGTTGGAGGCGACGCTGAACCTAGTTTCAATAGAACTGTAATGATAAGCTTCTGTAAATATGTAAATTCATAATCCAAAAAAAAAGGAAAAGGGAAAATAACAACTCAGTGAACATTTAGAAAGTTAATTACAAATTAGAAATAAAGTTTATAACTATTCATAATTAAAATCTTAAGTTTTTTCATGAGTTTGTAATAATTTTGTGAAACTACACCTCTGTGGTAATTCTCCCTAAATAAAAACACCTTAGACAAGGATAGTTATAGCTTAAGTTCACATTTGGGTTAGCTTCTGAAGAGAAATTCAGCAAACTAGCTACATCTATCGCACCTGAGGTTTCTGAAATTTACTTGTATATAGACCTCCCCTATGGTTCATTGAGATTGCAAAGACATCCAACCTCCATCAGTTCGCCATTGAATCTTGTGTCAAAAGGGCATTTTTACTCTTATTCGCCTTGTTTATTACATGACAAGATCGCGATGGCCTTATTTTAGGTTTCATTTCTGTGTCTTAGTTCAGAGAAGGACATAAAAGTCTATACAAGTAATGCCCTTTGAAGGCATAATAAGAGACAGCAATGCCAGCATTGTTAATGTCCGTTTTAGCACTCCGAATGTCATAAATCAAATCAGATGATAAAGTGTAATTACAGGAATATTAGAAGTCTTCATTATTCTAAAAAAGTCAGGACAGGTAAACTAGTACAAATTATCACCAAAGCTAGCAGAGTGACCTTTCTCACACTAAAGGAACTCTTTATTTAGTTGGAAATGCACTTTTCTATTTTTCTTATTTTTTATGCAGCGTGTAAAACCATTTCATAATTTCTCAATAATGGTGCTGGTGACAATAGTTTATGAAGTGCTTGAAATGAAAATCTGATAAACTGCACCCTAATATATGTATTCTTTTTTTTTCTTTTCTTTCTAAGATTAGGGTAACCTTCCTTCACCATACCATGGTTTCTTTCAGTCTAAAGCACGTAAAAATATAAACAAATAAAAGAAAAGGTTATACATAACCCAATTTTTAACCTATTTCCTCACTACTTCACACAAGCAAGTGGATCCAAATGTATTTATTTAAAGTGGGCCCTGCTACTCTTTCCCTTACCATAGGAAAATGGGTTGAGAAATGGGATTATCTATAACATCACGCACAAATAAATATTGCATGGGGAGTTCAATTTTTTAGTTTACAATGTAGTTAAGGTGTTCTTTTGTTTTTTGCTGTTAAACTTCCCCAAGTAGTGTGGGTATGTGGCTTCAACTTTTTTCCTCATTCTTTTTACCATGAGTGCATGGGTAAAACCCTTTCTGGAAGCAAATATAATACTGATGAGATCAGCTCAAGTCAAAGTCAGTGTTCTGATACTTGTGGTACACACACATAAGCAAAGAAACAAACCTCCAACTGGTCATGCAGTCTTCTTTGGACTTCCATCTGTACTCGCAAAGCCTCAGTAACCTGGTATCCACTGTTTAAAAGATGAAAAATAGCAAAATGTGATGGCAAACAATTATACGAGCATCGTGGCAAGAAAAAGAAAGGTTTAACCACCAGCCGTTACCTCTTTTTTTTTTTCTTTTCTTTTTAGAAACAGTTAGATGTCATGTATTAAAAATAAAAACAATTAAAAAAAGAAAAACAGTATGCATCATACTCATTTAAGTCTTGAGCTATTTTTGATGAAGATGATGTCGATGAACCAGTGTCCTGAGTCTCTGCAATGCAAGACGCTGCAATCCCAACTACACATTAGTGATGAATCAAAAGCATTTCAAGTGATGAGTAAAATGCTAAAACATTCCAAAGCATCTTGATGAAACTTCTATGTCCAAAAATTCAAGTGTATATCTCACTACAAGTACTGGTACATCATGCTAAAAATGACGCCTGGCCATTTCCAAATTCGGGTGGAAAATTCTTTTCATGTTCTACATTTATTTATTTATTTTTCAGCGTTTTTGTGCTGTCAAATTTATATGCATGTAAATTTTCAAGTAGTTCTACCTTACATCCTTCAGTTTGATTTGAAAATCACCTAAAAATTCAACATATGAACATGGCATGTGGACTAAATTTTTTGTGCTTTATCCATAGCACAATGTGAAAACTCCTAAGCATTATAGTGAGATCAAGGTTGATACCATCTTTAGAGTTGTCCAGTAAATCCTTGCAAGACTGCTTTCCCAAACGATACTTCTGCAATGAGACATCAAATACAGAGGTTCATGCTCGTGAATACATAGAGGAGTGTTAGCTATAAAGGAGTCGGTAACGTTTCTAAGGCAAAAGCAAATCAACAGATATGAAAAATATGGCAGACGAATGGTCGAAATTGGTACTCAAAATGTTCAACCCATACCAGGAGGAAGCTCAAAGACTGACTCATTTTTTTGGGGGGGTAAATTACATTGTGTCCCAAATCTATGATACTAGTTTCAATTCAGCCTCTCAACTGCATTTTGTCACAAGTAAACGGCTCAACTATGAATTGCTTCAATGTCAACCCTCCATCCATGTCATTAGGTTTATTAAAATAAATCTACACCTGAAGAGGGCATTTAAGAGATAACATGATTTCTTTTTTCTCGTTCTTCTCTTTTCCTTTGTTTGTGTGAAAGGTGGCCTTGGGGGAATTGAGCATGTCAAGCAAACAAAGCTAGAAAACAATATCAAGATTATGCGCCCGAAAAATAAAATACAGAAACAACGAACCTGAAGATGTGACTTCAAGTGATAAAGGGTAAGTCCTTTTACTCCCATTGTTCTCATAATTGTCTTTGGTGTTGCTTCTGCAATTCACATTAAAATTAAATTCTAAAAATTAGCTCTCTAAACTAAAATGCAATTTTCGAAAGCATTTATGACGAGAAGACACAACCTAGCCATGTACAATAGTCAGCTATAGCAAAATGATGTGTTAAATAAGGCGCAATTATGTGGGAAGGTTCCAAACACAAAACAAGTTTGTTCAAGTGCAACAATTACAGGGGCTATTTGGAAAGTGCTGTCATCAGTTCACCCACGCATGACAGCATTCCAGAACAATGACACAGCATACAGATTCAACAGTTCAGTATCTTAGTCAAATTTTGCCACAACATTGATATCCTCTACACTCACCAGCTAGAATTCAGTATATCCATGCCTATATGAACGTTGTTTATGTGGCCATAAAAATAAACAGAGTTCATCTGTCCCATACACAAAATTTAAAACGCTATATGAAGAGGTAATCCCTGTGGTACATGAACATAAATGGATGCATCGCTGGTAAAAAATAATACATGGATGGAATACCTAGTACACTTCTTGCTCAGAATATGGCAAAGGAGAGTGCCTCATATGGATTGTGCAGATTGCTTAATTATTAGTTATAAAATACAATGTGTCAGTAGGATAGTTTAAATGTAAACCCTACCTTTTATGCATTAAGTTCATGAACCTTCTTTTTTTTTTTTTTTTAATTAAAGAAAAAACAAAGAAGTTCATGAAACTTTTTGATCCACCATCTTTTCATTCACTTGGAGGCATGCTTGGTATATGCTAGTATTGCAAAGCTAATATCTCCAATTTATGTTAGCCCCAAAGCTGGCTGAAGGGCACATGTCAGGCAATTACAACCTATCAGGTATACAACAGAATTTTTTAGTGTTATAGCCACTGCCTCTTTTGGAAAGAGGAAACAAAAAAGGGGGTACAAATCTGAGCAGTTGGGGTTGTTTGATCACCACTAATCTCAAAAGAATAAGCTGTTTGAAAAATGGTACAACAAGGCATATGAAGATCTCTGACACGCTCACTTTGCACATAGAGATGCAAACGTCTAAACATGTAGAGAAACAAAATACAAATAAGGAAACTAATCCAAACATGTAGAGAAACAAAATTGCAATGGACATATAGTAATAGTAAGATCAAAAGCGAGTGCTAAGGAATAAAAAATAATATGTCTCATTATTTTTGGCTTGGGGATTCTTTCTGTTTTGCTCTTGAATTTTGTAGAGTTTTTTGGGGGAATTGTAAAATGTAAGGCTTAAATTTTTAGATAAGTTGGTAAAAGTTGGAAAGAGTTTAACATGGTATGAGAGAAGGCAAGGCCCACTGTTCAAATATCACCGCCTTATTGTCAATACTTCCGTTTGTTTGACCTACTTAGGGTGGGGAGCCAGGCTGCACGTGAGGGTGGTGTTAAGGATTAAATAGTTAAAGTTACACCATATCTAACAACTTAAACTTTTAGATGGGTTGGTGTTCATAATTTAACGGGGAGCAAATTCTTATCTATCGTATTCTATGAAGCATGGAAACTCAATTTTAGTCACCATAACAGTGTGCCTTGGACACATTTGTATTTAAATATAAAGTTCTGCTCAAGTCATCCAGGTTTACAAGCTAATTAAAAAGCTTGTTCTATTGCTTCTTTCTCATAGTTTTATGATCATAATATTCTCATAATGCAATGACAAAGTACCATAATCACTTTAATTTGTCCACAGCAGGACTAAGCATGCCAAACATAATTGAACTGAATGGTTCCAAAACTAGGTTCTCGTTGGCAAAGTACTCCATTGAATAGGAACATAGAATATATGGAAATTTTTTTAATATATCACCCAAATAATTGACTGAGAATAATACTTAAGGTGCAAAACTAAATGACGTTTAAGTTAGGAAAATCATTTAAACCAATGAAGAATAGTTGAGTTTGGACAATAATTTCCAACCATTGACAAGATATTTTATTAAACCAATTACAAAATTATTAACAACAAAAAAATAAAAGAATTGATGGGACCATCAATTTTCAAAACCTGTGCTTCTAATAATTAGCTAAAGAAAAGTCATGGTCAGCATCGACAGAGAATGAGAAAGAGATTATCAAATAGCTTAAATTATGGGCTACACACAACCCCACCAACATGACCCACAATCATAATAATGATGACAAAAATAGAAGACTCCTGAAATTGGAAATTAAGGGGTAAAATTGATTTAAGGCCAAATTACACAAGTAGTCCTTATATTTTGTTCTTATATTATTTTGATACCTATAATTTCAGTTTGCTTGATTTTGACATTAAATTTATGATTTTGTTTCAATTTAATCCAATTGATTACAGTTGTTAGTGTTTTTTGATATAAAAGAAAAATGTGCATATACTGCTTGTGTTATGTTTTTATGGGTAAAATTGTAAACTTATTCAACCCTGTGATAAAGCTCAATTAACTCAGTGACCATTTTTGTTCAAAAGCCCTAATATCCATTATCAATTGAACTAAATTGTTACAAAATCTAAAACTTTGAGCTAATTAAAATTATATGAATCAAAATGACACAAGGAGCAAAATACATTGACTACCAATGTAATTTACCCTTGATTAAGTTCACAAAAATAAAGGGCAACTTCATCAAAACTCTCAATCTAAAATACACCCAATTTAGCCTTCATCTGATAGATTGGGCACAGACTTAACTTTTAGTATAATTTAGTACTTCAGACCCACAATCTGAAGATTAATAAGCTAAGTTTTAACCACTAATTCATTCTGTACATACAAACATGCAAATTTTTATTAATTATAGATGTGACCTTTATTCAAGTTGCAAAATGACTACAAAATCAAAAAAAAAAAAGAGAGATAAAAAATTACACTGATAAACAAAATGAATGATGAAGAAGTTTATACTCACTGTCAGGTCCACCAAGCTGAGTGACAGCATCAACAAATCTCTCATGAAGCTCCGAAGTCCAGCGAAGCCGGGGCTTCGGATCCGTGGTCAACACCAAGCACGCGTCCGCAGGCAGATTGGTCCCGTCCAGAGCGCCCTGGAAGTCACCGTGAACCCCCACACCGCCATCCAGCGGAAGCGAATGAATCGCCGAGTACATTTTCCAGGAAAATCACCACCCACCCAGCAAAGATTTTCCCGAGAAAGTGTCGTAAAACCCAAAATGTTTAAGTGAAAGGCGAAGGGATATATAAATTGGGTTTTACCACTATTCAGTCAGAGAATGTGGTTTAAACGGATGTAGTTAGTAGTGGGAAGAAGAGAACAAAAACATACATACATATATCATATATGGAAAGAGAGAGAGAGAGAGGGACTAGACATAGATGGAGATGTGTCTCTGTCTTTCTGTGTTGGTTTCTCTCTCTAGCCAGAGAGAGAGAGAGAGGAGAGTACTGTGCTGTGGTGTGGTATTTGTTGGTATTGGCAAAGGCTAATGAGGAGGAGGCAACATGTAGTCTGGCTGTCATTTTGATGTTTTCATATTACAAGGAAATGTTAGCATGAGGTCGCCCTCATGTGTTTTCCATAGATCAGACTTGTGTTTTAAAAAAAAAAAACTGTTTTATTGAATGAAACATTTTCCTTCAAATATTATTTTTTTGAAAAAAGTACATGACTATAAACTTTCTTCTAAATTTAAAAAAAAAAAAAAAGAAAAAATTAAATCATTTCGATTATATTTTTTCTTTTTTTTCTTAAATCAATTATAAAAAAACATGTTTAATTGATAATCTAGTCAATTTAATTTCACCATAACTATGTTTAAAAAAATAAATAGCATATTTGAGAATCATACTTGTCATTTATCTTTATTAATGGCTGCAATTATTAGATTAATTTATCTTATTTTATAAAAAAAATTATATTTAATAGCTCATAAGAGAGCTGTTTGGTACACCTTATAATACTAGTTATAATTTTTTTATTTTTAGAATTTGAGCTAAAATATTTGACTAAATTTCTAATTATAACTTACAAGAGTTGAGGAAGAGATGTTTTTATCTTTATAAATGACAAGATTAAGTGGTTGTTTGGCATGCACTAAAAAAGTGTACTTTTTTTTGTATATATAAACTTATTTAGATTATATTAATCAACATCTATTAACATCTCTTCTTTATTTTTCTATTCATTTTTTTTAATTTTTTTCATATTTTTTTTTATAAAAAATCAAAAAGCATATTTATTTATAACATCCAAATCACCCAAATTATCAAAATGGGTTGATGAGGAGCCATGCACTATATCAGTCCTGCCCACTGTTGAACTTTCAATGAAGTGCTTCACATGCTCTGTTTTTGGTTGAATCAGTTCCAACTTCCAATAACGGCAAGGCAACAAAAAGATTACAACAAAACAAGAGACTTGCAAGTCAATGCATGCATGTATCAATTGAAGAGATGTTATTCAATGCTTACATAATTAGTTTTATTTTAACTATTTTTTTAAGTGAAAATATCACATAAGTGAGGTTTTAAGAAAATAATTACAAATTAATGAGAAAATTTATACATATTAATAATTAAAATTAAAAACTTTTTTATGAATTTTTTTTTTTCTCCCGTTGGGGTGTAATTATCCCTTATTTTTTTAATGACAAAGTATATTTTTTATTTCAATATCTACCTATTATTTGAATTAGTTTTGAAAAATATGTTAGTATAATTATATAAATCTTGCAAGATTAATTGTATTTTTCTTAAACCTTAAGGAGTTGGGTGTAATTTATCCAAAATAAAAATAATATAAAACTTATAATGAATATTTTTTTTTAGAAATTATTAAAAAAACTCTTAAAATTTTACTCTTATAACAAAAGAAACCCCAATTTTAATTCTTTTCAATCTAAACTACCTGTCTATTTCTGTTAAGTAAAACTGATTGAAAAAATATATATTTTAGTCATTAAATTAAAAAAATAATATTTTAAATTTTTTATGTATACTTATATTAAGATTAATGAGTAAAAGAATATTTTTCCCGTTAGTTTTAGTTAATATAAATAGATTGATAGTTTAGATTGAAAAATAATTAAAATATTAAGATTTAAATTGAAAGAATTAAAATTTTATTTTGTTAGAAGGGTGAAACTCTAAAAATTTTTTAGGAAAAATTAGTCTAAGGTCCCTCTCCCAATTTTAGTAATAGAAGAGATCCACAATATTATTTTATAATGTCTAAGGTCCCTCATCCCCATACCTATGTATTACAGAGAAATTTGGTATAAGCTTCAAACCTTCACCCCCCCTCTCTCTCTCTCTCTCTCTCAGACTCACGCCTCACCTCTTCCAAACCCACCACCCAATTCACAAATCCGATCCCACATATCATTCAGAACCGGCACAACCGACAATCTGGACTGCCTGAACAGACCAAAACCCTTCAACCCATCATCTCCTTTCAACTCCTTCAGGTCCACCGACCTCTTCATCTCCCCCTCACATCCACCGCAGCACCATCGTCTTCGTACCATTCTCAGACGACGGAGACTACGCCGACGATGCAGTGGGCTTTGGAACCGGAATGGTAGAAGAAGCAGAGGTCGCCGAGGTACATGGACTTGAGGTTCTTCTGGGCTTGTTTGTTCTTCACTTTGTCCCAATTTGATAAGCCTCCGTTGGCTGCTTGATCATCCCATGACCACTCTCCTACCTCTGTCTTCAGCAGCCAAAACTGCTTCTCTTTCCCCATTTTCTGTTTTTTGCAGACTCTAAATTCCAAGGATTGCTTTGTATGTTGAATTCATTATAAATATAGACATAAATATGGTTATTGTATCAAGTCTCTTTTTGTAGTATAAAAATAATGTTGGATCAAATCACTGAAGCCATCAAACTGCAGACAACAAGTGAATTTCTCTGGTTGAAGGGGATTTTCTCTGGGATTGAGTAAATTTCTCTGGAGTGGAGAGGGAAATTTCTCTGGATTGAGTAAATTTCTGGTTTGTTGAATTAAAAATGCTCTTATTTTGAGAAAGTCTTGCAGATAACAAGCAGACTTCATATTTTTGGCTATAGAAAACAGCATTTGAGAATCCAATAAGATTTGAGCTTGAACAGTTTTTTTATATTTGAATCAAAGAAAATTTCTCTCTGGTTTGGTCTAGAGAAAATTGAGAGAATTTCTCTAGACCAACCCAATTTTCTCTGAAGTAGAGCACTAGAAACCAGAGAATTTCTCTGAACCAACCCAATTTTCTCTAAAGCAGAGCACTAGTTCAACCCAGAGAATTTCTCTGGACTAACCCAATTTTCTTTGAAGCAGAGCACTAGTTCAACCCAGAGAAAATTGAGTCCAAACCAAAGAATTTCTCTGGACCAACCCAATTTTCTCTGAAGCAGAGCACTAGTCCTCATTGTTGTCCAGAGAAATTTGGAATTTTCTCTGTGATGTGTCCAGAGAAATTTGGAATTTTCTCTGTGATTTATCCAGAGAAATTCTCTAGATCGAATTTTCTCTGGATTGATGTTGAGGGACCTTAGACATCATAAAAATATTGAGTGTCCTTTATGCTATAAAATCTTAATATCAGGGACCTTAAAAAAAATTAACCATTTTTTTATTTGTAATTTCTCTTTTCTTTTTCTTTTTTTCTTCATGACATTAGGTGGGGAGATAATGTTGGAAGGAGGGAAAGACATGCAAATTGCAGTAGAAAGTGAGGCCTTTGTGGGTCTTTGCCATGTATTGTTCTTGTGGTTGCTATTCACACTGCAGAGGAAATTCATGCATGCAATCTGACAAATGAGCTTTCATACAAAGGTCTTCCAAATTCCCTGCTATGGTGAACTTTGTGGGGTTTGATAGTGTTGCTGACATGACATTACCCTCTCTCTTTTCTTTTTCTTTTTTATATTTTTTTATTTTTTTATAGTTGTACTTGGAATGGCCTCAAATTTGTTCCTCTGTTTGTCGCTTTTAACCACCCAAATGAAGGGGTCCTATAAGTATATATCATCAATTCAAGTGGTAAATGAGATTAGATCCACACCCACTACTATGTAGAGTAGTAATTTCAATAATAATATGAAAACCATCTATTTTTTGCATTTAGTTCTATTAATTATATTTACTCCTTATTTAAATCTAGTGGCTATAATAGTTTTGGTGCATGGTGCACAAAAATTCACCATTTATGCAACCATAAAAAATCTCAAATGAAGAGTATCATGTTTGCTTCTAAACCTTTGTTTGGTGTAGTTTTTTTTAGCAAGGTGAAAACTAATAATCATAAATTAAAAATTATGCACATATTTATATCTTATTAATTAGTCTTTTCAATTTATGTAAGTTATTTTTTGCCTCGGACAAGGAAAAAATACATCAAATTTTGTCCAACAAAAGAAACATAAATAATCTCAATAAAACTACATTATATTTTGATTCAAAATGTTGACAAGACTCAAAAGTAAGGTTCTTTCAAGAGTCCATCACAACTGTGGGAACAAATCATATTTTGGTACACACAAGCTCACATGGGTTTGGCTTGATTATGTATATAATTGTATATGAGTTTGAATGAATGCTTTGTTGATCTTTCTCTAGACCTAGGAATGTGACATTTAATAGGGTCATGCGTTATGGTGCTTAGTCATTTTCTTAGACCCCATCAACTTAATAAAATGGCATGCTCATAGAAAATGATATATATATATTACATGATTATATATATATGATCTTGGTCCATCTCCTCTCTAGGATGAACCTCTTGTTTCAAATTCAGAGATACAAAAATATTAAAATGTTAATAATGGGTCTTCGGCAACTTTAATTCGAAATTAAAGTAGAATCCAACCGCCAGTTGAGGTAGGTCTGAGTGGTTTTGTATTCTCTTAAGTGAGAAGATTGCAATACAAAAATAATGAACCGAAACTATTGAGTTGTGAATAAGAATTATCTCATAAAATGAACATCAATAAAGTTAGATTTAGATTTGGACTTAATCTTGGTTTGGACTGAAACTAGAGTTGTACTTGTACATGTGTTGGGTTTGGTCTTAAACTTGGACTTGAATCTAATCTTGAGCTTTTGGCTGAGCTGTGCTAGACTTAATTTGTGCATGTGTTTGAGATTGGGCTTATATTGAGTTGTGACTCAACGCCCATATCCATTTTACAATCCATCTAGTTTAATTCTCAAAATTTATACATTATGTACACATTATGATTTATATAATGATTTTGGAGTTTTGAACCTTTGTGACTCTAACTCTAATGGCTAAAATTGATGACATTTGATGACCCCATTGATGTTAGCCTTCATGGCTAAGGCTCTCTTCTACTAGTATAAATAAAGGCATTTTTCCTTCAACTTAGTAGGTTGTTTTTAGAGAGGTTTTGTGATGGAAAATGAGATGATGTTTTGAGATAAAAAGTTGGAAATGATTTTTTATAGCAAAGAAAATTTTTCCTATCTTCTTTTGTTAGTTTCTTCTTTGGTTCTTGTTAGAGAGAATGTATCCATTATCAAGTCCGCCAAAGCTATTCAGAAGGTGCTTCTGTATTAGCTGGTTTCGACCATTGTATCCTGGGAGACAAACGTCAACGTACCTCTATCATCCATCGAGAGGCAGTGAATCTGTTTTAAGGAAACTGTCTAGTGCAGGTTTCGGTTTACTTCTTTTCTTATCATTTGTTTTTAAATTTGATGAGTTCTAATTTTTTAATAATTTGTTCTATTAGTAATGTAATCTAATTCATTTATGTTTTTTAGTTGTGTCGTTTATTTTGTATCACATCCTTTTAATAAAAAAATATTTTGTCATTTCTATTTAATTTATTTTATATATTTTTCATATATTATTATGTAAAAATACCAACATTGGATATAATTTTTTAGTTAAAAAATGTATTAGAACAGAAAATTTTAAGAACAGAAAATAGTCCATTCCAATGTTAATTTTTTTGTCAAACAAAAAATAAAAAAATAAAAAATAAAAAAATCTGTGGAGACATTATAACCTTCGCATGCCCTAATCTCAGTGTAATTGGTTGACAGCCAAATTTCATCCGACCCAAAGGAAGGAACCCAATGTTAAACTTTGAGCCAATCTATTTCCAGAATAAAACAATTGGCAAATGGAGGTTGCTATCTCCTTTTATGTAGAAAGCAATTTCAAATGCTTGTGATTAGAAGGGCTTGGGCTGAGTCATTGTCAACCCACCCAAAAACAAACTTCAGCCATACCCCACCCTCCACCATGGTTAGGATTCTATTGACTTGAGCTTGAGTCAGTGTCATTTTGCATTTTAAACATTAAAATCGAGTAAAAGTTTTAATAAAAAGTTTCATTTCATATGAAGCAATCCATTTTATTTTTGTTTTTAATATTGAAAAACATCAATCACATAGAATTGAAAAGCCTCTGCACAAGTGCCAGAAGAGGACATGAGACCCAATCTAATGGCAAAACCTTGTCTAAGCGAACTCGGGCAATCCGGTGGAAGGCCCTGTTAACTACTCTAGGGAACCACTTAAAGGATACGCCCCCTGACAAGTAAGTAAGCGAATGTCCTTGATGATAATATCACACTCCCAAAGTGGGACTTTTTCTAAGACACATAACAAAATAACCGCTAGATTATCACCAAAAATCTTTACCAGAGACAAATTAAGATATTTTACCAAAGCACAAGCAAGACGAATGGCCAGAGCCTCTCCTTGCATAGTAGAGTTTATGTGAATATACTTGGTCAATCCATCAATCAAACAGCCAAATTTGTCCTGGATAATTACTGTTATGGCACCCTTTTCCAAATCAAGATTAGTAGTAACATCACAAAAAATCTTCCATTCTGCAAGCCCAGGAGCATCCTCAGAGCGTCTTTGTCCACTCCTAGGACACATCGCCGAAAGGTCTATCAAGATCGCACCTCGAAACTCTATCTCTTCTCTCCTCGCACTGTTGATAACACCTAAAGGATTTACCGGAGTATGGTTAAAGATGAATGCGTTGCAAGCCTTCCAAATAGGCCACATGAGCCAAGCCAACTTACAAAGAAGATCCTTGTTCTCTTGAGAATTCGAAAACTGTGACAGAAAGTCCCCAGTCACTAAGCAACGGATCCCACTAGATTAAAGTCAAAACGAAGCTTAGGACAGTAGCCAAACCAATTGATAAACTTCAATTTGAGTAAAATTATCAAATGTTAAATTTCAATGAAAACTATGAATAGTAAAATTAATTTTCTATAAATTTAAGTAACAAATTCAAGAGAATTTTAATATATTTTTTTTTTACTCATTTTATTTTGGGCGGAAATATGAAGTAAGAATTAGAGATGACCTCATTTCACCCTCCACCATGGTAGACTTCAATCATTAAAGTCAACCTGGGACAAGCCCATAACAATTAAATGCAAAGTCCCTATGGCTAACAACCAAAGTCATCATGACCCAACGATACCATTTGACCATTTATAGAAATTAAATAATAATTTTATTTATTTATATATTTGGTTATAGTTAACCTCATGATTGGACTTTAGTTAGGCACTGCATCATCTATATTCCTTTCCCAATCCTTGCACTCTCTAATTGTCTAAGTACATCTTCTTTTGGTTCATATATTAATGTTGTAGTCATAAGGCCAAGCAATGATGTTAGGATAATTATTTTATATATGAAAAGTTGTTTATCAGTTGTTGCGTTATGTATTAATTTATTTCATTATTCATGTTTGTTTTTTAATTTTTGAAGAACAAACAAAAGAATGAGGGGTGATTTGGGAAATTAGTTAAAAATTAATTTTTTGATCTTTTTTTAATCTTTTTTTATCTTTTTGTGGATAAAAAATGTGACAGATGATATAACTCAAAATAAATTAAAAATTAAAACTAACTTTTAACTAGTTTGTCAAAAGAATCTAATTCACATGTACTATTTATTTAAGGGTGGTTTGGAATGTTCTAAATAAGTGCACTTTTTAACTTTTTATGAAATATGAGTTGGATTTGAGTGATGTGGTAGAGAAGTGATGTGACTTAAATAAGATAGTAACTTTTTACCTTTTTGACTTTTTTAATATATGCCAAACAAGGCCTTAGTATTGGGCCAGGATTGTTTTATTGTATCTATAGTCAGCATGGGTTGGGCCAGGGCTGCGTTATAGTAACCCAAGTTCGGCCCGAACAGATGGTGAAGTCCGAATCAAAGGAAAATTTATTAATAATAATAAATATATTTATATCACATTTTTAATATATTTGGTAAGTTCAGGATTTATGATTAATTAACACTTTTTATATATATATATATTATTAAAAGTAGTATTTTTTCCATGCTTAGGTACATTATAAGGACTTACTTTTTTTCTAAAAGAGTCACGTCAGTATGTATTTTCTTAATTACAAAGAGCTCTACACAAATCCAAACCTAATTTAAATTATACTAACTTTATTTATTTTATATGGACTCTATTTAACAAATATGTTTTCTATATATTTTTCATTGTAAATTGAAATAATTCACAAACTCATTACTAATTTTGCGTTTCACGTTTTTCTTTTTAAATCTTTTAAAGATATTAGGATTTTTTTTTAATACTAAATTGTCTTTTTTTTCTTATTTTCCTGTGCATTATTCTATACCCAATATAAATTCTATATTATTCTATATTATAGATTTGTCGTTTAAATTTTATAGTAATTATATATATGAAATTATACTTCATTTCATATATTATTTTATATAATCACAACTTAGAAGAGGAAAAACTTGCACAACAATGATACTCTCGAGAAACCTCTAAAGTTTAGATTTACTGCTTGAGTTATTTTTTCAATGGTTGAATAATAAGTTATTTTATGTTTTGACATCATATTACAGATGATTAATCACTTCACATACTAAGATGTATCTATCGTTTGGATATTTTCATTATTTTTTCTTTTTGGGTTTAAATGTTGTTATGTAATTCTTTTTTGGTTATACGTTGTTAAATTTCTTTTATATAGTTGATATTTTAATTTAATTAAGAGTATTTATTTTACAATCTTATAATTTAATATATATCTATCATATAAAATTATTATATGATAATCCAAATATAACATATTTATATTTAATTTTTAAAATAAATTATATATAATTTATATTTCTACATATTTTTATTTTTCAAATGAATATAAAAGAAAATTAAATAGTTAGAATTACTTTTAATTTTATGTTACTAGTTCTTTTTCTCATTTAACTATTATTTTTAATATCAAAATGAGTATTTATTTTACTATTTTATAATTTAATATATATCATACAAAATTATTATATGGTAATTACACTTTTATAATATGATAGAACTAAAATTATTAAAATATACAAATAATTTAACTAAAAATAATATATATAAATATTCAAGCAACAATTTTATAGAAATATTATCAAAATAAATAATTAAAATTATATTTTAATTTTAAATTAAAATTATTCTTTTATAACACACATTGTAACATCAAGCATTTTTTGGAAAAAAAAAAAAAAAAAAAAAAAAAAACACATGCATTACATGGGTCAATTGCTAGTTTTAATATATTGTTAAATATCATTAAAAGGCTCAAGGTTATTGCATATAATTTAGTTAAGGGTAAATTACAAATACACTCCTTGAGATTTGATTAAAATACGCATTACCCCTTATAGTTTTGAAAATTACATTCCACTCCTCAAGTTTTTAATTTCATAATAAATCGTTCCTTTTATTAATAAATCATCAAGTCAATTAACAGTTTTTGATACCGATGGCCCCGCAAGAGGGTCTGGCCCATGACTCAGGACCTAGCCCACGGACTAGATATTAAAGCCCTGTAACCTTGGGAAACCAATGATGGACCAGGACCATCATTGGGGAATCGTTGCACTATCCTTGGTTTTTCGTCTCCATTCCACCATACTCTTCTCACCTTTCCTATTCCCTTCGTTGGTCTAAAGCTACACTTGGGAATTAAGGACTACTGATACCGATGGGCCCACAAGAAGTTTCGGCCTACGACTCAGGACCTAGCCCACGGACTAGATATTAAAGCCCAGTAACCTTGGAAAACTAATGATGGATCAAGACCAATAGCATTCAAACACCTGTCGGGCAGGGAATCAGCCATGTAGGCAGACAAAGATTCTGCAGAGTTATTGCACCACACATCAGCCATTAATGAGGCTCTCGTAGCATTAAATGCAACAACCCCTCCAGGCCGGAGGATACAGACTTACCATGAACGATGCGAGCTAGAATATAGACTTACTCTATCCTAACTCGATCGTCAAAGGATACACCGGGGGACTACCTTTCCACTTTGGACCTTTTTTGCAGGCACACTTCGTGGACGCCAAGGCCAGCAGACCCGTCAGAAGCGTGGATCAGCTCGACCCATCTTCCCGTTGGAATCGTTGCACTATCAATTTTTAATGATGTTAAAAATATATTTCAATTAATAATTTACGTAATCTTATCATTGTATAGGAGAGCAATTATAAATTTTATTTTTTTAGTTAATTCCGTTAAATAAAAAATTATAATAAGGGAGTATTTGTAATTTTTCAAACCACATGGAGCAATTTATATTTTAAGCAAATCTCAGGGGGTATATTTGTAATTTACCCTTTAGTTAATATACATACTAGGTTCTAAATAATTTGTAGTTAATATATAAAAGGGCGCTTAGGCGATAAATTCATTTTTAGATTTTTTTGCTCAAAGGTTCAAGCATTAAAACATCGGGTGATTCTACTTACACCACTATTTAACCTATTTACATTCTTCATCTCATTACACCACAAAAAAAGAAAAAAAAAATGTAATTTTCATTACACCCCCAAATATTACCAAAACTAACCCTAAATTAACTATTTCATCTCTTTACACCACTAATTTTGGTAACACGATGCTAAACAATTTACATTATTCAAGTGTTATGTTGCAGGAAAAAATATATCTCTCCAGCATTTTGTTACTATACATTTACAGAGATACTTTCTTCTAAACAATGATTTTTTAATTTGTGGTGGGCCTGTTCGGTAATACAAAGCTAATTAATTTGAATTACTCCAGTGCCATGTTACTGGACAATATTTTTTTTCCCAACATTATATTGCCGTCCAATTAGATGATAACAGGAATTTAATTTGGGTCACTTGTGAAGTGCATGTTTAGTGATACATTGTTATACAAATGAGATTACTCTAGTGTCATATTGCCAAACTACAATAGAGTTGTCCAAGCCCCTATCACTGTATATTGAAAGATTAACCTTTTCCTTGAAACATCCATAAAAAATTCGTAAATCAATCATGCATTTATAAAATCATACATAAAAAGTATCTATAAAATTATTCATAAAAATATCAAGTGCATGAATATACATAAAGTATCTATAAAAACTGTCATTATTTGTATCCATTAATCAAACATGTTATCAAAATTCGACTTGGTAATTTGTAGGTAATTTTTTTCCCTTAATAGAAATAGACATCCACACTTTTTAGAACCTACTTTGCCATTGCCTCTCGCATCTGATGTCTTTATAACAACGGCAAATTCAGTCTTCTTCCTAACGTCAAAAATCCATTTAATTAATGCTTCACGACTATGAAAAATCTAAAGATAATAAATGCATTTATACGTCAAATTATTAATAAAACTCAATACAAATTAAAAATAAGAAAAAATCGTATTCATAAAAAATAAAAAATAAAAAAAAAATTAACAAACCTCATCTGTAATGAATTCATGACTAAAGTCCACTAATATTGTAGTACTTGCGTTGTTGCAATGAGTATAGCTATAATCTTTATTGGCCAAAAAAAAAAAAAAAAAAAAGAAACTGAAAATACATGGTAGCTGAACAAATTAAAAAAATTTGATTTGGGATTACCGGAAATGTATATTTTATTCGATAGTTGGTTACCAAACTTATATTTTTTGTTCGACAATATAATGCTAGACTATTTTATTTTGTTCAATTTTGAACCACCGAATGAAAGTCGAACACCAGTCTATGAAAACAAAACAAAAACTTACCAAATAAATAAAAAAACTCACCATTTCCCTTTTTTGATGGTTTTTCACCACCGTTTCTTCATCCATTGCTTTCTTTAATGATCAAAATATTATAATTCTCACTTTTTGAAAAGAGATGTGTAAGAGAAAAGAAAATTTAAGTAAGGAAAAAGAGAAGCAGGGATTGAAGACCAAAGAGTGTAAAGAGATAACAAAATATATTTAATTTTAGTGTTTTGTCCTTAAAGGTAATTTAACACATGGATAAAATTAGGGGAAAAGAACTCATATGGAGAATGTAAAGAGAAAAAGTAGTGGTGTAAGTAGAATCACCTAGAACATTATGTCCATGAAGACAAGAACTTATAAAATGACCAGAATACCCATCATTGTTTATTTGAATCACGCATGTTTCAAATAATTTCTCACAGTTGTTCGTCACTTTCATCATCATCTCTCTCTCTCTCTTTTCGATGGGATCCATCAATTGCCAATCGTTTTCTACTTTTTCTCATTTGCTACCCTCATTGCCGTAGTTCAACCAATCTCATCATATACTTTGATTCCGACCTCATCGTCGTTGACGACATAGCTAATTGGTCAATCGACCTCAAATCCGGTGAGACAGTACTCTCTCTCTTACCGGAGGCAGTATAAATCCTGCCGTCATTCGCCACCACGATGGCATTAATGGCGTCATTGTGAGCTTTAATCGATTGCAAACATTGAATATCATTGAAGGGTTAGGGTTTCGAACTCCCTCACGAAGTCGATGAGAGAGAGAAAGATAAGAAAAGCCAATCGCAGCTCCTCATCCGCCTTTTTCTTCGATTTCTTTATTTTCTATTTTATTTCTCCTCACTTCTCTCTCAGATCTCTCTTTTTTTTTTTTTTTTGTTCAGATCTTCATTTTGTTGTTTAAATATATAGGGTATTGTGGAGTCGATTGTGGATTTGTGTATGAAATTAAATGAGGGAAAGTATGTGCTTGTCGGTTGTGTATAGGAATCAGCGTTGGAATTTATTTGATGATATGTATCAGAGATCATTCCTAACTCAGAATGCACTTAATGAGTTTGGTTCCAAGTACTCTGGTGTTGATTGGAGGCAGAAATTGGAGACTCAAGAGAGGTGTTGTATTGGCTACTAAATTGATGTGTAGGCTATTGAATTGAAGAACAATGGCTAAGCTTTATGAGCTTTATTCATTTTTGACTTAGAGAGAATCTTCTTCATCATTGATATAGATATAGTTGTTGTTCATGATAATGACGATTGTAACAGATAAATAACTTTTTTGACATAAACAGGCTATTTTCAATAGATAAACAGATTGTTTTCAACAGATAGTGGACAGATTATTATTTTTGTTGTTGTTGTTGATGATGAGGCCTGGTTCTACAACTTTGGTTGGAAAAGTCTTTTTCTTTTTCTTCATAATCCCCTATTTGGTTCTCCAGAAAAGAAAAAGAGTTTGAAGGTTTGGATTTGGAGGATTAAACAAATAGAGGATTTTGGAATTTGTACAGGTAGATTTAAATAGATAAGGGGAAAAATTGAGTAGATAGAGAGAGAGAAATTCACAAATTTTGAACAGATGGAGGAAAAAAATTCAATGGTTAGATATAAATTTGAATAGATAGTCAAAAAAATTTAAACATATAGAAAATAATTTGAACAAATAAGGTAAAAAAATGGGTGAATTACACTAATAGTCCCTATAGTTTGGGGTTCGTATCAGTTTGGTCCCTGACTTTTCAATTGTGACACATTTGACCCTGAATTTGAATCTTGTTCCAAATAAGGACAATTGAAGATACCATTACTTCATTTCAAGGGCAAAATTGTCAATTTGATAAAATATAAACTAATTTGACAAAAATAAATATCAAAAAAATATTTTTGAATTTTTAAAAATTATTTCTACCCATCAAAGATAAAATCATATAAAATTGATAATTTTTTTACACATTTATTTATTTTACAAAATTAATTTTTATTATGTGTTGGATGATGACCATGTAATAGGTGGTTGTTAGAATTATAATGTGTAATCGATATATTTAATATATGAAATGTTTTTAGTTTTGGATTTTTGATTTAATGAATTGGTTTAATAATGATATTAAAGTTGTCGCCATATTTGACTTTTGAAAAAATAGAAACTAATTTAATGAAAATAAAAATTACCCATTACATGATCATCAACCAAACATATAGTAAAAATTAATTCGATATAAATATATAAATGTCTAAAAGATTTATCAATTTTACATGATTTTATCTTTAGTGGGTATAAATAATTTTTAAATATTCAAAAATATTTTTTGACATTTATTTTTATTAAATTAGTTTATATTTTATCAAATTGACGATTTTGTCCTTGAAATAAAGCAATAGTATATTCAATTGTCCTTATTTGGAACAAGATTCAAAATTTTGGGTTAAATGTGTCACAATTAAAAAGTCAAAGACTAAAGTAACACAAGTCTCAAACTATAGGGACAGTTTTCCCTAAAAAAATTGAACATATGAGGAATTTTTTTTGAATAAATAGTCAACGAAAGTCAACTGACAAAAAAAAGATAACACATAAATTAAGAAGCAAAATTGAAAACAAAATATATTTCAAAACAAACAAAAGGATTTCTCATCAAACTATTTTATAAAAAATGAATTTTTCACTAACAAAAAATATTCACTAAATTTAATGCTTTATACCTCCCTTAAATGAAACTTTTCGAGAACTTACTCTATATAAAAGTAGTATACATGTTGTTGTGTGAAAACTTGGGATTTGCAAGGGGATTTTGAAGCTATTGATTTGGGAATTGGTTTTTTTCTTATTAAATTCCAAATGAATGAGGACTGCGCAAATGTTTATACCGGTGGTCCTTAGATTATTCTTGATCATTATCTCACGGTGAGAAAGTGGACGCCGAATTTTAAACCTTCTCAGGCTTCAGAAACTTCCACTGCTATATGGGTTAGATTTCCTTTACTCCCCATTGAATATTATAATGAAAAGGTTCTTTTCCACATTGTTAAGACGATTGGAAAACCGCTTAAGATCGACATCAATACAGCCACTTATTCTCGTGGAAAGTTTGCCAGGGTTTGCGTTGAAATCGATCTTAGTCAGCCTCTGTTGTCCCGTTTTGCGATTGGTAAGTATATTTATGGCATTGAGTATGAACATGTACATTCTTTTTGCTTCGAGTGTGGCAGAGTCGATCATCGGGTAAGGAGTTGTGCTGCTACTCTGACTAAGATTTCCGGTGACAACAATTTAACCAAAGCTCCAGGTTATGTTTCGACCGTTGGAACAGAGGAGGTGGCGAGGCCCATGGAATCTGTAGATGGGCCCAACTCTCATAATGACCCATATATTGTTACAACCCCCGATAATTTTGGTCCATGGATGTTGGTGAGTAGGAAAGCCCCTACGAATAGTGTTGGGTTGAGATCGGAGACCAGAGTCAGGTTTAAAGGGGGAGCCCATGCCAAGGGGCAAGGGAGACCACTTCAGCCAAACAAGACTCAAGGAGCTAGCTCATCCATGCCCCCACCCAGTTCTTGTGTTAAAACCGCTGCTTCTAGTTCAGTTTCTGATATAAAGGTATCCTCTCAGAATAGCTTTTCTGCTTTAGCATGTACAGAGGAAATGATCATTTCCAATGCACCTCTTGCGTGTATAGATGAACTGATGGGAAATTCGGAGGCAGTCAGACCTACTCCCTGTCCTTAGCTTTCTGTGGCTTGAAATTTATCCTTGGTTCAATCCCTCACCCTTGGCTCGAGCTCCCCTATCCTTAAAAATAAGAAACCCCTAGACCCTCCTTCCTTCTCTTCTGAGCTGTTGAATTCCAAACTTTCGAGTGCTGAGAAACATGGAGATACCAGAAGAGAATCAACACATAATTCAGTTTAGTGCGATTTACCTTGCATTAGATCAAGAGAAAGAAGCAACTCACCTAGTAAGTTCCGTTTGGTGGATCGGAGAAGTTCGCCTCATAATAGAGAGAGAAGAGATGAATCCCTATGGCAGCAAGAACACCATAGTCAGGCTAGGCTCCATCAACTCCAATGTATTCGATCGACTGAAAGTAAGGAAAATTCTGGGAACCCCAGATTTCGGTCCCCTTCCATTCTTTCTCAACTCTATGTTAATGAAGTTACTTATATGGAATTGTAGAGGAGTTGGCAACAAAGTTTTTAAAAGAACCATGAGAGAGCTTGTTCAAACCCACAAGCCATCTATCCTGGTCCTGATGGAAACAAAGGTGGAACTGAGCTCTTTGGGATAGTTCTTCAATAAAATGGGGTTTACAGCCTCCTCCCATGTAGACCCGGTGGGGTGCAGTGGTGGTATATGGGTTCTTTGGGACCCCTTTCGGGCAACGGTGAAAGTCTTAGAGGTTAATGCTTAGTTCATTCATGCTAAAGTTCAAAGGGATAATTTTGAGGACTGGATTCTTTCAGCTATCTACGCCAGCCCCAACCCCAGAAACAGGGACCTTATTTGGGCAAACTTGGAAGCTACAGCAGATAACATGACCTCTCCTTAGTTGGTGGCAGGGGATTTTAATGATATTGCATCCCCAAGTGAAAAGAGAAATTTTTCTACTAATATCAGCCAAGCTAGGACCCAAAAATTCAATGCAAGGATGAATAGATGCAATCTCATGGATTTGGGATGCTCTGGACCTTATCTCACCTGGTCTAATGGCAGACAAGACATGGCTAATACCCTTGAGAGACTTGATAGAGCGGCTTGTAATTCTGAATGACGCCTTGCTTTCACTGAAGGGGCCGTTCGTAATCTTCTTCGGACTTACTCAGACCACTCTTTTATGGTCGTGTACACACAAGGTTTGTCTTCTCTCACCCCCTCTGCTAGGCCTTTCCGTATGGAAGCTGCCTGGTTCACGGATCCTGAGTTTAAGTTACTTGTTAAAGAAGCTTGGAGCACTAGCCATAATTCGATTCCCGAAGCCACGGTTTTGCTTACTAAAAATGCTATTTCTTGGAATAAAACCCATTTTGGAAACATTTTTCGTAAAAAGAGATGGCTTTTGGGACGAATTGAGGGTATCCAAAAATCCCAATCCATTAAGTATTCTCATAATCTGTTTATTCTTGAAAAAGATCTTGTTAAAGAGTTTAATACCATCTTGTATCAAGAAGAGTTACTGTGGTATCAAAAGTCTAGATCTAATTGGATCTTCTTAGGGGATTGTAATACTAAGTTTTTTCACTTATCAACGATTGCCAAGCAAAGAAGATCTAGGGTGTCTACCCTAAAAAATGCTCAAGGGGCCTGGATTTCTGATTCCTCTGTCTTAAAAAACCATGTCCAAACTTTTTTTGGATCCCTTTTCCAAGCCGATCAGCATCTGCGATCTCACCGTGTTTCTACCATTTTGCAACCGAAAGTTAGCCTTTATTTTAACCGTGCCATCACTAAATCTGTTACTGATTTAGAGGTGTGGGATGCTATCAAGAGCATTAGAGCCTTCAAAGCCCCTGGCCCTGATGATATCCAATCCATCTTTTACCATACTCACTGGGATATAGTGGGCCCTTCCGTGTGTAAGTTTATTCAGAATTGTTTCTTCTCTAAAAGAGTCCTTGATGATTTTAAATACTTCCTTATCACCCTTATCCCTAAAATTGATAATCCTGAGTCTATTCATCAATTCAGACCCATCAGCCTTTGTAATGTCTTGTATAAAACCCTCACTAAAATCTTGGTTTGTAGGCTTAGGCCTCTTTTAGCCAGTATTGTTGGTCCTTTTCAAAGCAGCTTTATTCCTCAGCGCACGACTTGTGATAACATCATTATAGCTCAGGAGATCATTCATACGCTCAGAGGGCTTAAGGGCAAGAGGGGTGATATGATCTTAAAGATTGATTTAGAAAAGGCTTATGATAACGTGTCTTGGCATTTCTTTTATCAGACCCTTGTTGATTTTAACCTTAATGATCATTGGATTGAATTGATTATGAATTGTGTTACCAATGTAAAAGCTTATGTTCTATGGAATGGTGAGAAACTAGAGGAGTTTCCTATAGAGAAGGGGTTGAGGCAAGGTGACCCTCTATCACCATACCTTTTTGTGTTATGTATGGAGAAACTCTCAAATATGATATCTGAGAAAGTTCATCAAAATAGGTGGAAGGGTGTTAGGGCTTCTTCTAAGGGGCCTCTCATCTCACACCTTTTTTTTGCTGATGATCTCTTATTGTTTGGGAAAGCTGATGTGAGTAATTATAATACCATTATAGAGGTGCTAAATGATTTTAGCGCTGTCTCTGGTCTTAAGATTAGTTTACCTAAATCTAAACTATTCATTTCTCCTAATATTGCATGCTATGAAGCTAGGAGTCTAAGTAATGTGTGTGGCATTTCCTTGACTTCTAATCTAAGGAAATATCTTGGTATCTCTCTTATCCATAAGAGGTGTAATCGTCACTTCTTTCGGTTTATTACGGATAAAATTCAATGTAGACTTTCCAGTTGGAAATCGAACTTGCTATCCTTGGCTGGGAGGTCTACATTGGTTCAAACTGTCTCCTCTGCTTTGCCCTCTTATGCTATGCAAACTCTTACTCTTCCGGGGGAGTATTTGCAATGATATTGATAAATTAAACCGTAACTTCCTCTGGGGAGATACTGATACTAGTAAGAAAGTCCATCTTGTGAAGTGAACGAATGTGTGCCAAAGTAAAAAGATGGGAGGGCTTGGCCTGAGAAGGGCTAAGTCTCAAAACCTGGCTCTGTTGGCTAAGTTGGGTTGGAAAATTTTGATTAAGGAGGGCTGCCTTTGGGTTAAAGTTCTTGAGGCTAAATATTTTTCTAACAGTGATTTGTTCTCGTATTCTAAAAAAAAGTTAGCCTCTTACATTTGGAGAGGTATTCTCCAAACTAGAGCTATATTGAAGAAATGGGTGAAATGGTGTATGGGTGATGGTTCCCGTATTTCTATTTGGTATGATTTGTGGTGTGGGGATGAGGCTTTGGCTTCTATTTTCCCCAATCATTCTCTTATAACTTCTGATAAGGTAGGCTTCTCTTTTGGATGTTGAGGGTAACTTGGATATGGATGTGGTCCACACTAAAATCCCCAGTGAGGCTCTTGGATGTGTTCTGAAAGTAACGTTGCCGCGTTTTGTTACATTTCCTAATAGTCCTCATTGAAGGGGGTCTATTGGGGGAGGTTTCTCCACTGCTACAGCTTATAGAATTGCTTCTAATCAAATGGATGAGAATATGGATTTTGAGTGGGTTTGGAAATTGAAAATTCCAAAAAAACTTAAATGTTTTCTCTGGTTGATCCTTCTGGGCAAGCTTCTTACCAATGATATGAGAATGAGGAGAGGGTTGTCTAATAATGCAGAATGTCCTCGGTGTGGTTTTCACACTAAAAATACTGAGCATATCTTTCGCAACTGTGTAGTCACTAAGGCTATTTGGAGTAATGTGGCTAGTAACCCGTGGCTATCTGCTGATAGTCAACTCTGTCTTTCCTCTTGGATTAAAAAGAATTTGAAACCTTGGCAGATTGTTGACCCTTTTTGAAATCTTCTTTTCATTGATTCTCTTTGGCAAATTTGGCTTGACAGGAATAAAAAAGTTTTTGATCATGTGGATCCCATTTTGAATCAGTCTTTATACCTTATTCATAGTTATGCTAACTAGATTTTGCAAGCCTTTAGTATGAATGTTACTTCCACCTCACAGATAACCCCTCTAATTAAATGGTCTCCTTATTTTTCAGGGAAAATTAAGCTCAATACTGATGGGTGTGCACGTGGAAATCCAGGGGATGGAGGCTTTGGTGGAGCCTTTCGAGATGAAGCAGGAACTTGGCTGTCCGGATTCTTCGGCAAGCTCGAAAAATGTTATAGCCTCGAAGCTGAAATGTGGGGCATTTACCGCGGCCTGACCATTGTTTTGGAGAAAGGACTCCGTGAAGTTATCATTGAAACTGACTCTACTATGGCTGAGGAGCTTCTGACCAAAGGCCCACCTCCAAATTGTTCATATCGAAGCATCGTTGAGGATTCTCGCCACTTGCTGCAACGCTGCTGTTGTTCCGTTCAGCACATCATGCGGGAAGCTAATCAATGTGTAGACATTCTTGCGAACATGGGAGCTGATCAAGCTGAATTCCTGGTGGTTGTGGAGGAGCCACCTGCTGAAGTGCGTAGCCAAGTCCTTGCTGATATGTTGGGAGTGGTTTATAGGAGGCTGTAGTGCCTCTGTTGTTTTCTTTCTGCTTTTGTATCATTTTCCTATTCCACTGTACCCAAAAAAAGAATACATTTTTTTTATTCAATTAGCTAATTATTATTTAAATGCCCCGCCTTTTCTATGTTTGATTATTTTATTATTATGGCCTTTAAATTTTTTTCTCTCATTTTGACACTTCATGTTTTTTTTTATTTTTAATTTACTCTTAAAACTAATTTCTATTCAAAATTAAATAAAAAAATGTCACGTTAATTATCACATGACAAAAAAATATTATTATATTAAAATTTGAATTTGTATCATAATTGTTATATATAATAAAATATTTTTATATCTTAATATATTATTTTTTTGTATAATTTTGTACATAACTTAAGAGTTGTTTGGGATAATCTAAATAAATATATTTTTTAACTTTTTATGAAAAATGTGCAATATGATACAGAGGTGATGCGATCCAAATAAGATGTGATATGATCGAAATAAAATAAAATGATAAAAAATTACATTAAAGTAATGTACTTTTTAAAGTAAATTGAAAAAAATTAAAATATAAAGGCTCAAAGTAAAAAAAAAAAAAGAAAAAAAAAAAAAGACTAAACATTAAGGACGAGTGCCCTGTTTGGTAGAGCTGTGGGAAAGTACTTATACCTTATGCCTAAACAGCTTATAGCTTATAACTATGACCATAAGCTGATTTTCAGCCTATTCTTAAAGCATCTCCTGCCCCACTCAAAGAATAAGCTGATTTCTGATTTTTAAAAAGCTATAAGCTATAATCTATAAGTTAAACCAAACACATCAAAATAACTTAAACTAAGCTGAAAGCTGAAATAAGCTGTAATTAAACTCTACCAAACAGACACAGTTGCCTACTTGAGGGTGCGCGCGCGCCGGGGGTAAAACCCTTTGCTTGGCCACAAAACCCTCCTTCAATCGCACAGATCTCTCTCTCTCTCTCTCTCTCTCTCTCTACTTAACTGAAAGAGCTCAACTTCAGAGCATGGCCTCTCGCTCTATCTTCCCTAAAAATCTTCATTTTCTCTTCCGCACACCCAAAGGTTCTCTCTCTCACTCTCTCTCTCTCTCTCTATATATATATATATCTCCGTTTTGGTTTTTGTGTGTAACAGCTGAGTTTGTACGCAGTGAGTTCTTGTGAATCCTTCTCTCACCCATCTCTTGCCTGCTTTTCCACTCACATTGTCGGTGACTCCCCAATTCTCGTAATTCTCTCTCTCCCTCTCTCTATGTATGTATATATATATGTCTTTAGCTTCTGTAATTCAAATGATGGTAATTAATGTGCAGGTTAGAGATTTTATACGCTCTGCATTGTATGACCCAAATCATGGTTACTTCTCCCAGAGATCAGGCTCAGTTGGAGTTCTTGAGAGAAGCATTAAGTTCAATCAGCTACTAGGTACCGATGCCTCTATAACTCTTTCTCTCTCTGCGTGTCTTTACTTAGTAATTTGTAAAGGGGTTTATGAAATTTATGATTTGTTTCAGTTATTTGAGCATATCAAGATATATGGTTCTCTGAATTATTTGTGGTTCCGAGTGTAGTTAAGTTATTTGGAGCGGCCTGAATTCTATTTTGAAAATAGAGTTTTGTTTGTTTTTTTTTTTTGCAAATTGAAAATCATTATATAAAAAATCTGGATGCAACCTTATTTGTGAAAAATGTAATAAAATACTGGGTTGAAATGTAGTTTTATGTTCATGACCTCAGCTTGAAGTGTGAACCTAGTTATTTCTTTGAACCTGTGAATCCAATCCAACCCTTCTAGAAATTATGAATCCAGTCTCATCTTTTTGGTCAAGAAATATGCCCATGTCCAATTGTTTAGTTAATGAAAAACTCATTAGCAGAAACTTTTCCAATTTGTTAGGCCTTTTCCATGTCATGTCAAATCTTAGAATTTCTAAGCCATTTCATGAATTCAACCCCAGTTTGATTTAGTTATTGAATCTAATTCCAATTTCTATACACCATTTGCGATATTAAACATGAGTGGGTCTGGAAAGTGGATAGTAGAATTAAATGATGAAAAATCCTGTTCTCAGTGCCATGTAATCACTGATCATGATCTAGAGTTTGTGGGCTTAACTTGACATTTTATAATATTTAAGTATTATTAACACAGGTTTCATACTATCAATATTTAAAGGTTACCTGTTGTTGATTCGTGGATTAGAAGATTTCATATTCATCTTGCGCCTAAAACATTTGCTGTGGAGTTTCCTTGTTCCAAAGATTATAGTGTTAGCAAAGCACAATATGACACTTGAACTTCAATTCATCCACTCCACCAAAAATAAAAATAAAAATAATGGCATTGTCAGCAATCAACAGCTGGGAACCTGTATTTTAACTCCTTTAAAATAGCAAGCCAAGCAACAACCCTTCCATGCAATCCTCAGTATCATACAACTTAGTGCCCCCATACCAATTAAAAGAAAGGGGCTCTTTAAATGGGGCTCAAAGATTAAAATTGAAAAGTATGCGTTTAAAAAATGAGGGACAACCAGATTTATTGTTCCCATAGAGAGAACAAAGACAAAGGAAAGCTCAATAGTAAGAAAAAAGGCAACGAGGACCACTTGATCTTGACATTGAGATCACTCTACATAGCTAAGTTAGGGTGTACCGCTACCAAACTAGTTCTTAACCGTCCTATCTTTCTCTCTCCCTCTTTCTAGTGTTTTTTTATTTTTTATTTTTTAAAAAGGGGGGGTTAGGAACTTTGAAGTGGAGTTTGCACTTAAGAAGATGAAATCAAATAAGGCTTTAGGACCAGATGATATCCCTATTGAAGCTTGGAAGTGTTTGGCTAAAAAAAGGGGTTGCTTGGTTGACTAGGTTGTTTAACAAAATTTTGTTGACTAGGAACATGCCAGATGAGTGGAGGAAGAGTATTTTAGTGCCAATCTATAAGAATAAAGGAGATGTCCAGAATTGCAACAATTATAAAAGAATCAAGCTAATGTGTCCCAGTGTTATTAGAGGCGAGCCTAAGCGCTAAGCGAGGCGAGGCGAGGCTTTAGCGCTTCACGCACACTGAGGCGAGGCGAAATGGTGAGGCGACGGAGAAGCGCCTGAAGCGAGGCTTAGGCGATGAAGCGGGAGGCAAAACGAAGCGACGCTTCACCAGTTTTTTGCCTGATTTCAGTTCGAATCATCTGGGCCCTTCATTGACTTCGTTCAAATCATCTGGGTCCTTCATCGACAAAGTTAATTAGTTTTATAATTGCTTTATAGTAAATAAGAAGTCCAAACCCTAGATCGACTTCGTTCGTCGACATTGAAAGGCATACTGAAGTCGTTCCAGTCGTTCCTTCTTCTTCAGCTGGTGAGTTCCTTCTTCTTCCTTTCTCCTTTCTTCCCTTCGACTTCACTGTTCTTCCCCCCTGTTCTTCCTTTGTTCCAGTCGTTCCTTCTTCTTCACTGAAGAACACTGTCGAACCCTGTGTTAAAATTAATTCAATTATTTTTTAAAATTAATTTTTAATTCGCAAAAATTAATTCGCAAAAATTAATTTTTAAAATTAATTTTTTTTCAATTAATTCAATTATTTTTTTCTGTGTTAAAATTTCAATTAATTCAATTAATTTCCTGGTTATTTTAATTTCCTGGTTATTCAATTCATTATTTTAATTCAATTAATTCAATTAATTTGTTTATTTTAATTCAATTAATTTCCTGGTTATTTTAATTTCTTGGTTATTCAATTAATTATTTTAATTCAATTAATTTCAACTATTTTAATTTCTTTATGTTCTTTAATGTTGTTAAAATATGTTCTTTAATTTCTTTATGAAGAAGAAGTTCATTTGCTTGATGTTGAAGATGATTTTTAGAACTTTTGGATTGGTGGATTGTATTTGTCTTTATTGGATATTTTCTTTTGTTTATGGATATTAGTATTTGGAATGATAACTGCATGATGGTTCTTGAAAATATTTATATTTTTGTCTATACCATTTATTTTAAAAAAATATCCTTTATGGTTGCCTTGATTCGATGAAGCCCTCGCCTCCTCGCCTCGCGCTTAGGCGTTAGGAGACCTTGTCGCCTCGGTTCGCTTTTCGCCTTAAAAAACACTGATGTGTCATATAATGAAAGTGTAGGAGAGGGTGATAGAACGCCGATTGTGAGATATAAGAGAGGTGTCAGAGAATCAATTGGGATTTATGCCAGGCAGATTTATGCCAGGCAGGTCAACAAAACGATCTATCTTTTGAAGAGAGTAATAGAAAAGTATAGAGAAAATAAAAGAAACATTCATATGGTGTTTATTGACCTTGAGAAAGCATATGATAGAGTGCCGCGGGATATAATATGGTGGGTGTTAGCGAAGAAAGGGGTGACAAAAGGTTACATTGATGTGATTAGGGACGTGTGTGAAGGGGTGGTGACCATTATTAGATCGCCTGCTGGAGAGACAAATGAATTTCCTTTCACTGTAGGGTTTCACCAAGGATCTACTTTAAGTCCTTATCTTTTTGCTTTAGTTATGGATAAGTTGACGAGAAATATCCAGGATGACGTGCCATGGTGTATGCTTTTTGCAGACAATATAGTGTTAGTGGATGGGACTAGAGAAGGAGTTAATACAAAGTTAGAGATTTGGAAAAAAGCTCTTGAATCTAAAGGATTTTGTATAAGTAGAATTAAGACAGAGTACATGGAGTATAAATTTAGTAACAGTAACAATGAAAGCAGAGGAGAAGTGAAAATTGAAAATCAAGAACTGTTTAAGAGTAGACATTTTCGTTATTTAGAGTCGATTATCACAACAGCAGGGGAGATTGATGCGAATGTGGCCCATAGGATTAAGGCAGGATGGTGTAAGTGGAGAAGTGCGTCTGGGGTACTATGCGATAAACGAATACCTACTAGACTTAGAGGTAAGTTCTATAGAACGACTATTAGACCAGCGATGTTGTATGGGACAGAGTGTTGGGCAACCAAAAAACAGCATGTAGATAAAATGAGTGTGGCTGAGATGAGAATGCTAAGGTGGATGTGTGGCAAGACTGGACAAGACATAATTAGGAATGAGTGTATTCGGGAATGGGTAGGAGTAGCACCAATAGAAGATAAGTTGAGAGAGAATCAATTGAAATGGTTTGGTCATATTCAACGGAGACCAACAGAGGCAGTAGTGAAGAGATGCGATACTGTAACGGTAGATGGAAGTGTTAGGGGACGGGGTAGGCCTAGATTAACGTTGGTTAGCGTTGTAAATAGAGATATGGATCTACTTAATTTGACTAACGAAATGGTCTTTGATAGGGCCGTGTGGAGAAGAAGGATTCATGCAACTGGCCCCATTTGATGGGACTTAAGGCTTGGTTTGGCTTGGTTTGGTACTCTTACATGTGTAGACATACTTCTTTGTCCCACTTTTTTGGCTTTTTAACTTTTGAATCTGTGTGTTTGATTTGAAAAATTGCTCATAAGAAAACTTCATATTTTAATAACTTCCAATTTGTTTGTTTTTACTTGGGGCTTTCTAAAATGGATGGTAGGGATTTTTATTTGTACTTTCCCCCCAACATATAAATATAGAAAATAATTTGCAAATAAAAATAAATAAATAAATATAGAAAATGATTAATTTCCTATTATCTTCTTATACATATGCACGTAAAAATATATTTACTTCTTGTCATCTTCAACTTTGTTTGTATGATAAGTTTTGTGAGTTGTCTTGTGATTATGTGTATCATGTAGTATCAGTGTCTGTTAAGTGTTAGGGGTAGTTTGGTCTTTATGTATTATTCTTATTAGTATAAGTAGTTATGTGTAAGGGGGAAACCCTATGTTTTTTGAATCAATATTATACAGCTGCTTTCTCTCTTGTTCTATTTTCTTCTTCTTATTCTTCTTCTTCTTCTCATCTATACATTCAACATGGTATCAGAGCACTATCTTCCTCCTTGAAGATTGTTGCTCAGGCTTCATACTGTTCCTGGTACGTCTGTTATAGCAAAGCAAAGATTAAAAAAAAAAAAAAAAAAAAAAAAAAAAAAAAAAAAAAAAAAATTACAGTATGCTCGAAAATTAATGGGTAATCACCCTATAATCTCATTTTGATTGTTTGGTCATTATTGATTGAGTTTTCTAATTTTTTTGATTTTTCGTCAAAATTGGGTGATTTTTCGAAAATCACTGTTTGATCCTATTTTTTCTGGTTCTGTCCCTTATTCTCCTATCCTTGGGAGCCGACTAGAACCCTAGAGGGGTTTATTGTCCCTGGTTTGATGTATTTTGGCCCTATCTTGGTTTTTTATCGCTGTTCAGATGCTCTGCTTCGATTTTCTGGCTTGTAGTTGATCTGGTTGCTCTGTTTTGGACTTCTCTTGGACTGTTTTAGCCTTAGAAGGTGTTTTGGTGTGCTGGTTGGGTGATTTCTGGCCTTGTTTGATATCCAGCTTGTGTTTTTTGCACCCTCTTTTCTCATCTCATGGCTGACAACTTGGGTCAGGACTCTAAGGGCAAGGAGGAGAGTGGACTGAGTCGTGGTCTGACTCTTGGTGATAGTCCTTCTTTCCAGATTAGTCCGGTCAAACTTAATGGTTTTAATTACTTGATTTGGTCCCGCTCCTGTAGTCTTGCCATTGCCGCCCGGCGTTTGACTGGCTATATTACTGGTAGTACCGAGCCACCTACTGAGGATAGTGCTTTATCTGCTCAATGGATTTCTGAGAATGCTTTAGTTATGACCTGGCTCATAAATTCTATGGAGCCTACCATTAGTCGGACTTTTCTCTTGATGGATACTGCTCACAAGATCTGGCTAGCAGCCTCTCAGATGTATTCTCAACAAGGGAATGATGCACAGGCCTATGAATTGCGTAAGAAGATTAGGGGTTTGGATCAGAAGGATCGCTCTCTGGCAGTCTACTATGCTGAGTTGAGTGGTTTGTGGCAAGAGCTAGATTTTTACCAGAGTTTTCAGCCAGTTTGCTCCAAAGATGCCACTATGTTTCAGCAGGCTGTGGAGAAGGAGCGGGTTTATGACTTTCTTGCTGGTCTGAATTTGGAGTATGATCAGATACGAGTTCAGGTGTTCGGTCGCTCTCCGTTTCCTACATTACGTAAGGCTTATGCCCTGGTTCAGCAGGAGGAGAGTCGTCGTAGTGCTATGGTGCATGCTCCTGTTCCGGATCGGTCAACGATGGTTGTTGGCCCCAAGTCACGTGATACTCCGCCTTTTCCGTCTCCAGGTGGTGGCAAGGGTCCATTGGTTGATCGGGACCGGTTGAAGTGTGAGTATTGTGGGAAAGATAGACATGATAAAGAACACTGTTGGAAGTTGCATGGTCGCCCTACTCGAGGCCGTGGTCGTGGTGGTGGTGTTCGTCCTCAAGCATATGTTTCTGAGACTACTGCTAGTGCCTCGAATGATGCTGGTTCTCCTATTTCCTCGGATGAGCTTCACACTCTCAGACGTTTGATGGCTCGACTTGATTCTTCATCTACCTTAGCTTCTTCCTCTTCTGCCGCTTCCAACTTTGCTCACACAGGTATTTCTGCTAGTGCACTCAGTGCCTCTTCGTCGTCTCCTTTGATCATTGATTCCGGAGCTACCGATCACATGACGGGTACTTCTAGTTTTTTCCATTCTTATTCACCTAGTTCTGGGCGAGATAAGGTTAGAGTGGCTGATGGCACTTTATCTTCTATTTCCGGCCAGGGTTCTGTTCATTGCACCTCTCTACTTTCACTTTCATCTGTTCTTCATGTTCCTAATTTTTCAACTAACTTACTTTCTGTTAGTAGCCTTACTACTGCTCTCAATTGCTCTGTAACCTTTTTTCCGACTCATTGTGTCTTCAGGAACTGGCTACGGGGAAAATGATTGGCAGTGGTAGAGCACAAAGTGGTCTGTACTTTCTGGATGCCATCCCTGCTTCACCTTTATCCTCTCAGGCTCTTCAATGTGCTTCTGGCTCCTCCCTTCGTCTCCTTCATCAGTGGCATTGCCGTTTGGGGCATCCTTCATTTAGCATTTTAGAGAAACTTTTTCCTTTATTAGTTCGTGATTGTCCTAGGAATAACTTTGTTTGTGATGCTTGTGAGCTTGCTAAGCATAAACGTACTTGTTATCCTTCAATTAATAAAAGAAGTACTTTTCCTTTTATGCTTATTCATACCGATGTGTGGGGTCCTTCCCCTGTTGTTTCTACCTCTGGTTATCGTTGGTTTGTCACATTTATTGATTGTTATTCCCGTGTGACTTGGCTTTATTTACTTCGTACCAAAAATGAGGTTTTCTCTTGCTTCAAAAGTTTTCATAAAATGGTATCCAATCTCTTCAATGCTACTATCAAAATTCTTAGGAGTGATAATGGGACTGAGTATGTTGATGGCACTTTCCGGGCATACCTCGACGAGCATGGCATTCTTTATCAGACTAGTTGTGTTGGCACTCCTGAACAGAATGGAGTTGCTGAACGTAAGAATGGCCATCTCCTTGAGGTTGCTCACTCTTTTTTGTTTACCATGAACGTTCCTTAGTCCTTTTGGGGGGATGCAGTTCTTACCGCGGCTTACCTTATTAACCGTATGCCATCTAGTGTCCTTCACTTCCAACTTCCTCTTGAGCTTCTTCTTGTGACTTATCCCACTTCTTCCCTTCCGCCTCGGGTTTTTGGTTGTGTCTGTTTTGTTCATCTTCACCCTCGTACTCGTGGGAAGCTTGATCCTAAGGCTGTCCGGTGTGTCTTTCTTTGTTATTCTGCTACTCAGAAAGGCTACAAATGCTATGACCCTCACTCTCATAAGATGTATGTTAGTATGGATTTCACCTTCCGTGAATCTGAGTCATTCTTTTCTGGTCCTCCGCCATCTCCTCAGGGGGAGCGTGGTATCGATGAGATTGCGGATGAGACGGCATCATATCAGCATGAGTTGTCTTTTTTCCTTCCTACTCAGCGGGCTGTTATTTGTGGTGAGGGGGAGCCTAGAAATTTTGTTGATGAGGAGTCGAATATCGGTGGTCGTTTGGACAAAGCTGATCTTAAGACTTATTCACGGCGTCAGAAAGAGCCGGCTCCTCTTGTGCCACCAAGTCAATCATCATCTCCTATGCCAGTTCCACACCCAATGTCCACTAACTCTTCAGGTAATGATCCTCATCTCATTTCTTCATCTGTTGTTGATGGTCCTGTTACGAATGATTTGAGTCTTCCTATTGCTCTCAGAAAGGGGGTTAGAGCTTGTACTCAACACCCTATTTCTAAATTCGTGTCATATGATTCGTTGTCTTCTCCGTATCGTGCTTTTGTTTCGTCCCTTTCTTCTGTGTGTATTCCGCAGGGTTGGAAAGAAGCCATCAATGATCCTAAGTAGAAGGTAGCTATGGTAGAAGAGATGCAAGCTTTGAGTAAAAATAACACATGGGAGTTGATGTCTCTTCCAAATGGGAAAAAACCAGTCGGATGTAAGTGGGTGCTCACCATTAAGCACAATGCAGATGGGACGATTGAACGGTACAAAGCAAGACTAGTGGCCAAGAGATTTACCCAAACATATGGAATAGATTATCAAGAAACTTTTGCCCCGGTAGCAAAGATGAATTCCATTCGGGCTATTCTGTCATGTGCGGCTAATTTGGGATGGCCTCTACAGTAACTAGATGTGAAGAATGCTTTTCTTCATGGGGATTTGGAGGAAGAGGTATATATGGGTGTACCTCCAGGATTCTCATCTCAGTCTACAGTTGGAAAGGTTTGTAGATTAAAGAAGGCTTTGTACGGTTTGAAACAATCTCCTAGAGCCTGGTTTGGTAGATTCCTCAAGGCAATGTTCGGATTTGGGTATCAGCAAAGCAATGCGGATCACACCTTGTTTGTCAAACGCAATGTACATAAGGTAACAGTGCTTATTGTATATGTGGATGACATAGTTGTGATAGGTAATGATGAGGAGGAGGTGACCCATCTCAAGATGCAGTTAGCCAAGGAGCTTGAGATAAAAGACCTTGGTCCATTGCGATACTTTCTTGGGATTGAAGTTGCTCGATCTAATAAAGGCATCTTTATTTCTCAAAGGAAGTACATTCTAGATCTTCTTGAGGAAATGGGCATGTTGGGCTGTAGACCAGCTGATTCACCAATTGAGAATAATCATCATCTTTGTAGTGGAATTGGTGAGCCTGTGGAGAAGGAAAGGTACCAAAGACTTGTGGGAAGACTGATATATCTCTCTCATACTCGTCCAGATATTGCCTATGTAGTTGGGATAGTGAGTCAGTTTATGCATGATCCTCGTGCAACTCATTTGGACGCAGTCTATCGCATTTTGAGGTACCTTAAATCTGCTCCTGGAAAAGGAATTTTGTTCTCTAATCATGGTCACTTGCGGTTGGAAGCATTCACAGATGCAGATTGGGCAGACTCTATAGATGACTGACGCTCTACCTCCGGTTATTGTGCTTTTGTAGGGGGAAATTTAGTTACATGGCGTAGTAAGAAGCAAGCGGTCGTTTCTAGATCTAGTGCTGAAGCTGAATACAGGGCTATGGCACATGGAACATGTGAACTAATGTGGCTTCAATCTTTGTTGAATGATATAGGGCTTGATTGGAGTGGTCCCATGACTTTGTATTGCGACAACAAGGCTGCTATTAGTATTGCACACAATCCTGTTCAACATGATCGGACTAAGCATATTGAGATTGACAGACATTTCATTAAGGAGAAATTGAATAAGGGTTTGATATGTATGCCTTTTGTTAAGTCTGAAGATCAACTGGCGGATGTTTTTACTAAGGGTTTTAGTAGTAAAGTCTTTCACCCCATTTGTTGCAAGTTGGGCATGAGAAACATCTTTGCACCAACTTGAGGGGGAGTGTTAAGTGTTAGGGGTAGTTTGGTCTTTATGTATTATTCTTATTAGTATAAGTAGTTATGTGTAAGGGGGAAACCCTATGTTTTTTGAATCAATATTATACAGCTGCTTTCTCTCTCGTTCTATTTTCTTCTTCTTATTCTTCTTCTTCTTCTCATCTATACATTCAACAGTGTCCTATGTCCATGTGTGGGTAGGGTAGGTGCTATGATATCTATTAGCAAATCAATAGCCTACAAGCAATCTTGTCCACTTAGTTACATCATTTTTCTAGCTTATCTTTATTGGACATTCTCACTTTCCTCTAAAACGAAAGAAACTAGAAGAATTGAATAATGTTATGATTACATTTTCTATTAAAATTTGTCCCTTATATATTATGTACCGACCTAGTATTACAGGGAGAAAAGCTTATATGCAGCATTTGGATAGCATTTACAAGCAGAATGAGATATCATGGTTTACTCCAGTGGAGCTTTTTAAGGTAACATATACATTAAGGGTGTTTGGGAAGTTGCTATCTTAGTAGGTTATTTTAGTTTTTCACTATTTTAGTAGGCTAAAATTTTTGTGTTTGAGAAGATGATTGGATTTTTTTGTAGTTGAATGTGATGTTTGTGAGAGAAAAAGTGAAATGATTATGGGTTTGATGTGACATTTTGTTTTATTGGCTATTTTAGCCTATTTTGTCTTTTTGTGAATTTTAGCCTAACTTAGGCTAAAATTTTACTTCCCAAACAGCCCCATTGTGTTACATATCAGTATCTCTCTCTCTCTCTATATATATATTATATTTTGGGGGTTCTTCAACTTGAAGTAATCTTTTGATCATCGTAATCTCCATTGTAGACCTTTTACCTTGATACCCAGTTGATGTCACCTGGCTTTCTTGAACCTTTTTTCAATTAACAAAATGTGGTACAATGATAAAGAGATAGAAAGAGAACTAAGAAAGAGAAGAAGATAGGAGAGGGAGGGCGCATTATGTCTTTCGAACATCTCATTTACTAGAGAAGGAGAGGGAGACGAGGAAAAGAAGAGAATAGATACAGAGAAAGGTAGGAGAGAAGAAGAACGAGAGAAAAAATAATATATATAGAGAAAGAGACGGAGGGCGAGGCAGTCATTGTGTCTTTCAAACATCTCATTCACAAGAGAAGAAGAGTGAGATAGGAGGAAAATGAAGAAAAGAGAGGGAGAGAAAGATAGGTGAGAAGAAGAGGCAATGAGGGGAAGGGGGGAGAGAGAGAGAGAGAGAGAGAGAGAGAGAGAGCAAAAGATCTTTCAATTTTCTTCAAATATTATTCATCTTTTGTGGCTAATTCTCTTCACACAAGTAGGGCTTATTTATTGGCTTTATACGACCTAAAACCACACGGTTGGGTAAAATTCATACTACCCCATATGGTAACAAATAAAAACCTAAAAGTCCATTCCCAAAATACATAAAAATCTTAAATAAAAGTTAAAAATCAGCAGTCCTATTATTTCAGAGAACTTACATTAATTGAAAAATCATTTTGCTTGTGAGCCTTCCTTCAATTGGGTGTCTCAGCTGGCTTCAGTTTTATTCTATTTTTGTTTATTAATTCTTTTTCTTATTTTATATAATTTATTTTTGTGTGTTCGTTTCATATTATGAAAAATTTCTTCCTTGTAGCCCTGGTATGCCCATGGGATTGCTGAAGCCATAATGCGAACTGCTAACCTTTCCGTTCCATTAAAAGTAAGTTCCTCATTTTCTTGATTTGCCACTTGATAAGTGTCTCCCAAAAGTTGTGGTATTTCTTTTTTGTTAAAAACTCCATGCTTTTATTTTCTTGTAAGTGAATATGAGAGTCTCAGTTGGATGTTACATTTCAAAACTATTCTATAATTTTAAAGGGGCAGATTTATTTTTGGCTTAACAAATGCCTGTTGGCATTGATGTTTTCTGGACTAATTAGCGACCTGAGTGACGTAATATATTGCAAAAAATTTGATAAATTACCAAACCTGGCTGTATTATTTAGTTGCACATATATTGTCTAAATGATTGAACACATTAAGTGAAGGAATCCTTGCACTGACACTCAAGCTAAAGTAAGAAACTAAGAATAAAATGAACAGGTTTGATAGAAGTTGTCCTTGTCACATCCATATTGCTATGCATTTATGATATCAAATTTGATGCATGAGTTTTTTCCATATCTTTCCTCTCTCTCTCTCTCTTTTTTTTTTTTTTTTTGTCAAAATATTTTTCTGAACCTCTACTGTTTGTTTTCCCCTTTATCCTGTTTTGACATCAGTGATGCATCTTAAGCTATTTACTTAGGCACTGCTCCCATCAATTTGGGCTGTTGGGGGGGTGGACTGTTTCAGAATTATCTTTCAACTGACTTTGCTTGCATGAAGTAGCTTCATTGAGACTTGACCTCACACTTCAGCACTGACAAATTAAGCTTTATCATTCTTCCCCCCACCTTCATGCAAAGGTGTCATTTTTGTCTTAAAAGGGTACAGTTTTCAATAATCAAGAACAGAAAGTTAATTTTTAAATTCTTTCTAGATTGTAATGGCATTAATCCATGTAGATTTATTGTAGCACGTGACTGTTTCTTTCTTGAAACTCAACACTGCAATAGTTATTCTTGATCTTTTAATATCCCTCAAGTAGTTTTCAACCAATTAAGTCTATTTAGTAATTCAAGTGACAATCTACATTAAAGTTCTTTATTTGAATATATCCTGTTTTTCTGAAATTTGTATCTTAACTCTTCAATATTTTTCCAATTCATCTATATTTTTTGTTATGTTTATTTTTCCTTGATACTCTTCAATGAACCCCCCCCCCCCCCCCCCCACCCCAAAAAAAAAAAAAAAAAAAAATTCAAATGTATATGGGGGTTAGTTATTTTTGGATCTACTTGTTTTACTTGACAGACTAATCATTGATCTTGTTCTTTTATTATCTATATTCAGATATATGAAATTGGTGGTGGATCAGGAACTTGTGCAAAGGGCATAATGGATTACATAATGTTGAATGCACCTACGAGAGTTTACAATAATATGACTTACATGTAGGTGTACCAAATTTACCTTTAGTCACTATGAAGATGTTCACTCCTTTTACAAATTTAACCTTATATACTGAGTATTGTTATAGTAGAATGATTTGTATACTCTTTTCAGGAAGTTTTATAATTTTTAGCACATATGTTCTTCTGTTATTTGTTAGTTTCATCCCGTTGTATTGCATTGCACTGTGGTTCTACCTGTTTCATTTTGTTTCTATATTTTTAGTGAGTTCTTTTATCAAGGATCCTCCTCCTGTATTTTCCCTCCTCCCCATCTTCTCAGTGTATCTTATTTCCCATGCACCATTATGATGCATGTCTTACCTTCATTTCAGTATTGTTATGTATTTCAGTTATTCTAGATTAAGCGTCATTGCTAATCATAGCCCAATGCGTTGGAAAATGTCAAAAAAGTTAGGAGTCTAAAGGTATTTTTTACACGTAATTTCACATGTTCCTATACACTTTTCACACATTTCAATGCACTTTTGCACATCCACCGAGGCTTACTAAAAAGAAAATCATGGATTTGGAAGGATGCCAAAATAAGAAGTGGAAACTTTGATGCTAGAAGTTTTGTTTTAGATGAGGCCATCAGTTAATTTTTGAATTATAGTCATCTGAATAATAGAGCTATATCTCTAATCAGAAATGAAAAATATCTCTAAATACTCCCTCATAAGCTTTGTTGCCCTTAAAATAAATCTTTTTATAAATTGAAAATTTAAACCATGAGTATGGTTATATTTTGTTTTCTTTAGAAAAAGGAGCGGTGTGCAGGCAGTTTTGTTCTTCCAACTTGATGTGTGTGTGACAGCCTATATATGTTTGTGCATAAATTGTGGAATGAATGTATGTTCTTGGTCCACACAATGTTGTAATGTGCTAATCTTGAGTTTTTGTACTTTGTGAAATAATTTCTGAACGAGATGCTATAAAAGAAAAAATATTACTACTTTGGATTTTGGAGCACAAGGTAGACATCGGCTATTTGTGGTACACACCTACCAATCTTGCGGTTAGGTTTAAAAAAAAAAATTAAGTTGGTTTGAGAACCCATTTGACCCAGATTCCATCTGAGTATTAATTTAACTCATGTTTAAGCATTTTGTTAGAATTTCTAGTTGAAGTTTTAAATTATCTCAGTATTGTTTCTTGTGATATCTTAATTTTGTTCCTCCTAGTTTTCCTTCAAATTGGCGGGTGGTTGGGTTTGGTTGTTTTGGTACCTTATTGGATGAACTTTTATCAAGTTATAGTTAATATTTGTGTTGTTTTGAAGTTAGCATTAATAGAGATGTGAATGATCTTTCTGTTTACTGCAGTTCAGTGGAAATCAGTTCTTCACTGGCCAAGAAACAATTAGAAACTGTTGGACAAGTTCAGAGTCACTTATCAAAGTTCAGAGTAGAGTGTCGTGATGCTGCTGACAAGAATGGATGGGGTATTGGTTCTCATTTCTGCAAGCTTTTTCCTTTTTCTAGCATAATTCAAGATCAAAGCACATTTGGATTAGTTCCAAAAATATGCTGTTTTGTTTTATTTTTCCCCAAGGGCCGTACTGGTAATGGCCTTCATAAAATACTTGAAGATGAATATGCTTAACGGGTTATGATATCTTCCATATTATTATTGTCATAGTTGTATGCTTCTTCTTCTTCTTCTTCTTCTTGTGGGTAAGGGACTGTAAGCATTGGGGAGCAGTGGATTTGTGGATGTGAGGGATTTCAGGCCTAGTAGTCTTATTAGTGGGGTGTATAAGCTCTTGGCGAAGGTTTTAGCTTTGAGAAAATAAATGCTTCCTAAAGTGGTGTCAAATACTTTGAATGCCTTTTTTTTTTAGGAGTAGGAGGTTGGGCCTCTTTGTAAGCTTGATATTGAAAAGCCTATGATATTGTCAACTAAGAATCCTTTCTTCATAGTCTGGAGAGGATGGGGTTTGGGTTCACTCTACGTCTCAATCCTGAGTTCCTTCTAAATGCTACATCACGTCATCCCTTTCTCATAATAGTTTAGATAGTCTGCCACCATCACCTCCATATTTACTGCTATTTGGTAGAAGGTAGGACAGGCCTCCCCCAAAGGAATGACCCCACATCACGCGCCATAACAAAACTTTAATCTTCATCTCTCCCACCATGAAACAATTATGCCTGGGAGATGTACCATTTGTGCTTGGTCAATTTACTGATTTGTCTTCATCTGTACCCCCTTCCCCCAATTAAAAAGTTCATCGACATTTTTGTTTCTTCTCTTTTTCACATAATGCTAATCTGATTCATCCTTCAGTAATCAGAAAATGTCATTTATCGTGCTGTTCTAATTGGGTTCTCCTCCCCCCCCCCCCCCCCCCCACTTTTTCTCTCTTCCCCCTTATCTTTTCAATTGTGAAGCTCGACCTTATATGTTTGCCTGAGTAGTTTTGCTGCTGCAACAGGAAATGTGGACCAACAACCATGCTGGGTTATTATGCTGGAGGTATCTAATGCTTCTGTTTCGTCTTGATCATAAATCTCTTTTATGAAAGCAAAATATAATTGTCCCCTAATAATTAGAAAATGATAGGCATACTGACTTTGAACCAAATTCAGAACTTGTTGCTGAATGGCAGGAAGCTATCAATGTCTTTCAGACATTACTTTCTTCCAGCAAGAAATTGCCCCTTACTATATAGAGTCTGTTGCGCTGCCGGCCTGTTACCATCAATATGTATCTTTTAAATTTTATTTTTAAAAATTGGATTTTTTTTCAACTTATTTCTGAAACTACATGAAAGCATGTTTACTGAATATGTTTTCTTAGTAAACAAGCTTTCAAATTTCCTTGTTTTGAATTTGGACTAGTAAATTACACTTTTTATTAAAGCGTTTTTAGCAATCATGTTTTCATTAGAGTTTGAATAAAAAGGAAAACTAAAAAGTGTGGTTAGTAAACATGCTTTCACGTAGTTTCAGAAATAAGTTGATGAGGCTCAATTTTTTTTGATAAATTTGAGAAGAAACGTATTCATGGTGAGAAGCTCTAATGCGCCCTATTTTATTATTTTGCCTTTATTGAGGAGATAAAAAAGTATGACCATACTATAAGCATGGGTTAGAGCAGCTTACAGTTGGATTTTTAGTGTGTTGGGCTGAGGAAACCTGTAGATTGTGTTTAGAATGATGGAAGAAAGATCCAAGGGTTTCAAGAGCAGAAGGGGCTGAATTTGGCTAGTGTTTTTGAGTATTGGGTTGCTGGAATTTCAGATTAGTGGTGGCTGGAAATTCTGAACGGAAACTATCAAGGGGTTTTGTGTTACATCAAAGGACAAAAGACGAGGTGAGGGTATGGGTTGATTTGGTTTTGTTTTGTTTGTGTGGTGTTTGGGCACTGAAAGAGGGGCTGTTGGATGTTGTGAATCGTAATCTGTATGCTTATTTTAAGTGCTTTCGTATTAGGGTTAGTGAAATGGGAAAGGGTTAGTACTTGTGAAATAGAGCTTTGTGGTTGAAAATGAAGCTTGTTAAGGTATGGATAGATTAAGAAAAGTACAAGAAAGTGAAAGAGAAAAAAGAAAAAGAAAAAGGAGAAGGAGAAGGAGAAGAAGATCTAAGAATCTTACCTCAAATGTGTTAGCTTTCATCCTAACAAGGATAGTGCTTCACCACGAACAAATATTGTCTCTTCTAGAACTTAATTTCATTGAATAGGAAGATTGCATCTTCATTTATGTGATCCATGAACACCTAAGAAACACCGACACTGACATGACACGACACTCATTGGACACTTCCCAACACTAGGTGAACACATGTTCAAACATGTCTTATTTTTAGAAAATTTCTAGATTCGGACATGCTTTTGACACTTGGGGAACACATGTGTCTATATCGTAGACACACATGAAAGACATTACAAGTTTAAATAAAATAACCTGGAATCCAATGGTAAAAGGGAACAACGTAAATTCATCATATGTACTTGAGGACTACATTGCTAATCCAAAAGATTTAAGAAACTTGTTCAAGCAATATTTCATATTTGAGTTCCATTTAAATTCATTTTATGCCCCCTATTTATTGATCAATTTGATCAATCTCTTACAGGTGCTTGATAATCTTCCACATGATCTTATCTATTCAGAAAATCAAGTTTTGCCATGGATGGAAGTGTGGGTTGAAAAGCAACATGACAGGTACAGAAATGCATTTAAGTATTGTTGTATAGTAGTAGTTTACTGCAACATATGTATCAGTTTGTGTTAACAATGTGACATTTCTTTCCATTGCACTCTCAATTGTTCTGTTCAAGAATTTATATGGTACTAACAAACACTACTTTGAAACTCTCTCTCTCTCTCTCTCTCTCTCTCTCTCTCTCTCTCTCAAATACATGTGGAATATGGTTGCCTAGGTAGAACTAGAAACCAATGTGCTTAATTGATCTATCACTTGTTTTTGAGAGTGTTACTATGTGACTATTAATTAAGTAGTATTTATTAGAGAAAACTCTTTGAGACTAGTGATTGAGCACAATTTTCCATCTTGAATTTTTCTTTAAACTAAAATAACCATTTAATAATTGTGTGTACCCTTTATTTTTAATAGAAAAACTAACAGTTTCAGTTTTATCTTTAGCATATGGAGTGTAAGTGTCATATTTTGATGTGCAAGTGGTCAAAATGAAACTGAGCCAAACCACAGGGAGCAAAAAGTATTTTACCCTTTGTTTGACTAAATCAGCATCATTCGTTGTTACTTGTAACATAACTTACGAGCTAGAGACATAAGATGTTCGTTTTTTTCCATTTCATTTTATTTTGGATGAGCCATAGACTGGGATGAAATTTTGTTCTGAAACCTGGATTTGAAATTAAGTACGAATTTCCAAATTTCAGGAAGTATGTTGTCGAATGACAATATTTAGCTCTTTTCTAATCAGTTGATGAAGGAGTCTGTTTTTCCAGAAATCCGTTGCATTTTAAAGAGTCCTTTCAGAAACAAATTCAAATTCAAACACTCTGGTTTTGCCAATCCAAAAGCCAACTTAATTTCTGTAATTGTGTTATCTATAGATTCCATACTACATTTGAAATTTGTAATTGAATCTCTTTTTGCATGTCTACAAGCATGGCAATGTTAGCTGTGGGACCATTAAATTTGTACATAAATAATACTCACTAGCCGAGGATTATGCTTATTAATAGGTCAGAACTCGCTGAGTTGTATAAGCCATTACAAGATCCACTAATTATAAGATGTATGGAGATCTTGGATTTGGACAAGGATCTTACAACTCGAGGAGGCAGGACAACTTCTACAGCAAGAAATATTTGGGCTAAAATTTTTCCAAAGCCTCGAAGATGTTGGTTACCAACTGGTTGCTTGGTAAAACATTGAGATGTGATATTGAAATATTTCCTTTTGTTCTAATTCGAGTTACTTATTGCAAAATTCACTTCCTCAAACATTCAGAAACTTCTAGAAGTTTTACATGGAGCCCTGCCAAAGATGTCTTTGATTGCATCAGATTTCAGTTTCCTTCCTGATGTGAAAGTACCAGGTGAAAGAGCTCCATTGGTGTCAACCAAGGTACATTCTTTCCATGTTTTCGAGTAATTTTGGTGTACTGCCTCAAGTGTTTTTATTTTTATTTTTTATTTTTATTTAAAATTTTGAATGCTTGCCCCAAATATTCTAACATAAGTGTCCTGCATGGTGAATGCAACAGTGTAATTCAATTAGGACTTAATGCTGTCACATTAATACGAAACCATGTAAGATGCTGCTACGTAATGACTAGAAGGGTGTAGTGTTCAAGTTTGTGCCCTTTATGTGCCCATGTGACCTTTTGATTGCTAAATTGTAATTGATAAACTGGTAATGAAGTCATCCAAATCATCTCATTTGACCATTGACGATTTGCTTAGTTTATCATTTCTAAATTGTAGACAAGCTTGTCAAATATGATTAACAGTCTGACAAGTTCTTATGCCGTTGTTTAACTTTTTTCTCTACAGAAAGATGGCAGCAGTTCAGATTACAACAGTTATCTAAATGCAAAGGTACAACTCCATCTCCTGTGTGTGTGTGTGTGTGAGAGAGAGAGAGAGAGAGAGAGAGAGAGAGATGTACTGAAATTAATACTTAAGCTTTTCATTTTGCAACTAGCAATTAGTTTTGTTCTAACTTTGCTATTAGTTTCTGACAAGTTCAAAACTCCACTAGCTGTTAGTTTTGTTCTAACTTTGCCCATTCTCATTGAGATACTTAAAATGCACGTTCTTCCTAGCATATCAATATCACTTATGGCTTTGTTTCCAGCTTTTTTATTGGTTTAATCAACTACAAAAATTAAATAAAAGAGTATATCATGGTTCAAACTATCACTTGAGTATGCCATTTTCATACTCTAATCGTAGTAGTAGAAAAATCCATCATGAGAAAAATTCCTATAATATTAATGTTCAAAATTTATGTAATTGCGTTTGAAACATTCAATAACTACAAGTTTTGTTGCACCTTGAAAACCGAAACTGAGCCATCATATTTCGTTAAAATTATTCATTCAACCATTTTTCTCAACTGTGTGGTAAATTCTAAGATGGAAATTGAGAAAGTTCTAGACAACTCTGTAATTCAAATGTAAAAAATATTAAACCTACATGGAATCAGAATTAAAAAACATAGGATTACAGATAATTGTATTAACAATGCAAAAGTAGGACTGATAGATACATTTTCCTAATTTCCATTGCAGGGTGATGCTGATATCTTTTTCCCAACAGACTTTTGGCTTTTGGAACGTATTGATCATTACTGCTCTGGGTGGCTGAAGCTACAAAAAGATAAATCATCTAACAAAGGGAAAAAAAGGCGGACTATTATGGTAATTTCTGACTATTCACATTGTGGGAAATAGAAGAATGTCTTGTGAAAGAATCCATTCAAGCTGAAATGAATGTGTAGTAAGACTAGAATAGAATTAGAAATGATTGCATTTGTGAATTGGTAGTAGTATCAATTGAAGATAAGTTGGTAGAAAACAAATTAAGATGGTTTGGTCATATATGATAATAATTGGTAAATGCAATGGTAAAGAAGAGTAGTATGATCACGGTAAATGGAACTGTTAGGAGTGAGGGTGTTGTAGTAAACACATGAATTTATTTAATTTGAAGCATATAATCCTTGACAATGTGGAAAAGAAAAAATGGATTCATGTTGTTGACCCCAATTGATTGCGACACAAGGCTTGGTTTAGTTTGGTTATGAAATCATTTATGTATCATATGGTCACTAAAAGCATCTACTGATGCTTCAAGATGAGTTTGTGTTCTTATCATCTTTAGATTGTGTAATGTTGGTATGGTATACATAGTGCATGAGAAAAATGAGATGTGCATTGAGGAAAGGGAAACTGAGATTTCCTTATATATTCCTGAAAGTGTTGTGTATCTACTCCATGATACCAAAAACTGCTTCACTTCTATATTGTTTTCAATTTTAAGGATATATTCTTTTGTTCTTTTATTAAATTCAATATTCAGTTTTTACCCTTTTATGCTGATGTTTCACATTGGTTGCAGCTTGATACATCCTCATTCATGGAAGAGTTTGGTCTGCCCTCAAAAACAAGAACCAAAGATGGATACAACCCTCTTCTGGATGACTTCAAGAACACTAAAATTTATCTGAGTGTTCCAACACATAATACCAAGTAGACAGCCAACATATATGAAGTTGTTAGTTGCCACAAAACTTCATTATGGTGGAAGCATGTTTGCCTGATAATTTCTAGATCATTTGAGCTGCAGTGTAGCTTGGAAGATATGAAGAGAAATGGGACATAAAGAGTTAAATTTGGTTGCAGGCATCAGCATTTTTGATTGTGCATCTTATTTTTTGGGATACATAATATTTCTATGATTTGTGTTGCTCATTTTTTGTGTACAATAATCACAGTGGCAAACGGGTAGATCAAAGAGTGATGATTCATTTTTGTATAATCAAATTGTAATGAGAAACATAATGCGGGCATTGGGATTGGCAGAGTACAGGGTGCTCAATAACTATTTCAAAATATTGATGATATTTATTTTTAGCCCTAAAAGAAATGTTTTGCATTTTTTTTTGCTTTCAATCTCCAACCTCAGTTCTTGTAGCATGGTTGTTACGGTAGTTTTGTACTTTATTGATCATGAACATGGGAATGCCCATGTGGGGGGTTCAACAAAGCATCAATCAAACACAACAATGGACACCAAGAGGAATTGAGAGCTTTTGCAGACACCTTATTTATATACTAACGAGCTTTTCTGTTGTAATAATCATAAAAACAATCCGGTCAAAAAAATAATCATAATCATAAAAATACTTTATTTATTCAAGATGAGTAAATGGTCGGGAAATTTTTTTTGGGAAAATGTTGTTTAACACTTGTATAATCAAGAGCAGTGAGCTTCATGTCGCATTATTTTGATCATATTAATCTGTGAAGGCAATTCCAGCACAACCTTTTCTTTTTCTTAACATAAAACACATTCATCGTACATGGAAGGGGAAGAGGGTTCCCATCTAGGATAAAGCGTGGTGTACAATCAGAGCCTAACAAAACGGTATACTATGCTTTGTAGCACGGAGAAAAGGGATAAGGGACTCCAACATACAGACATCACACTTCTTACCTGGTATCTAAAACTGCCAGTGAATGCATGCCAAACAAGGCAGATTGAACCGTTGAGTTATATTTTTAACTTGCCATCAACATCCAGCAGTGTTTTCAATCGATCACCACCATTTGAGAGAGAGAGAGAGAGAGAGAGAGAGAGAGAGAGTTTCCAGCTACCCGCCAAGTAGATGGCATCAAGTTTTGATATAGGTGAAGCATATCAAAGACCACAGAGGTTGTGAGAAAATCTACTAACAAGTGGAAATATAGAATAAAGCACAATATTTGATAACACACAAGGCGATCTAACTTGAAAAACAAGGTCAAAGATGCATTCCATGATGTCTTCTGAAGTAATAATACCACAATAAAAAATGAACCACTCAAAAGTAAACATAAATCAAAATGAAAAGAGTTTTTACTAGGAATACTATTCTCCCACAAAATTGTCACTTTAGAAAACCAGTAATATCACTAGGTTCAGTACTTGATAGAAGAAATGATGTCAAGCTGGGAACCAAGCTTCTCCTCAGCAATCTTCTCAGCTTTAACCCTCAGTTTTGTCAACTGCTTCTTCCTCTCATATGTCACCTGAGATTTCTCCTTCCTCTTCTTCTCAAGTTCCTGGAGTGAAAGAACAAAGTAAGAAACAAATCGGACATCATCCCTATGGAGGTCAACATCACAAATATGTAGGCTTTCTTTGAGTTCAGCTACAACTCAAAAACCATTTAATGTGGTCCAAGATTGAAGGGTAATCCACTAAGGTTCATGTACATAAAGGTACAGACAGAAGAAGAATACTAACAAAAGAATAAAAAAAAAAAAACACCAAATTAGTGTGTTTGGGAGGGGCAAGATTGGGTACACACCTAACCTTTGGCATAGTGCACAAAGTGGTTGTCCCGTGACTTGAACCCATAATTTCAAGGATATTAGGTCAAGGTTTAACCATTGAACCAATGGTCACACCTAACAAAAGAATGCAATAGAAATATTTGTACATAGCTCAAAAAAAAGAAAGAAAGAAAAGTATAAAGCTTTATTCCATTGTGATAGATGTACCACCCACAGAAAATTTGTCAAGTGCACAAATCAGTGACTTCTTTTGAAAACGACGATCAAGAAGGATGATTCCACTACTTTCATCACAAAAGTACTGCTAAATTAAATTTAGTTGTCCACTCTTTGGTATTACTTCACAGGATTTCAAAAACTTCAAAGTAAATCTCACGTGGAAATAAATAATCCTGAACTTTTCAGGTAGCATTTTAACAAGTTATCCTAGAAGTTACTTCAGCTCACCAAGTATCATAACAGTAGAAATAACACCCACAACCACACATGAATGAAAAACAAAATCACAAATCTTACCCGAATAGTATCATAATGGTTCCATCCAACCTCTGAAGAAAGCCTGCCCAACAAGCAGTACTTGTGTCCAGCTTGAAGCCTCAAAACCCTGATTTTGAAATAATGCACAAGTAAAAAGAATATAAACAACCAAATACATTATAAAGACGCAACATAGTTATACAATCAAAACTCACTTGAGAGCATCAGGGATAACCATCCTCTTCATCTTGTCATATGGTGGTGGAATTCCCTCATAAGCCTTCAAACGACCAAGTGCAGCTGCTCCGCGCTTAGTCTTGTGAGGAATCATCCTACCAAACAATTACCAATGAGGTCAAACAAATCTGAATTTTTCAATGAGGTGTACTAGAAAAGCTTTTAAGCGATGCCTATATCTAAAGCACTCTCTTGTTCCCCATTAAAAAACAGATGGGTTTTACGGTTTTCATAATTCAAACAACCATAGAATCCATCACACAAGGAAATAAACCAAAACACTATTTTTCTGACTAAAGAAACCATTTTTAAACATCATAATCCATTTCCAAGATTATCAAGACAAACAAATTACCAATTGTCAAAAAAAAGAAGCCCATCTCTAAACAAGACTAACACAATTCAAACAAAGTTCCTCTTATTTCTTAAAAAAACACCAAAATAAATCACCTTATTTACTTAAAGAGAAAATGAATATGCTAAAATAAACACATTTCAAATGCCATAAAAACACAGGAATCAACATATAATTATAGGATAAAAACACAAAATCAAGCATGTTACATAAATTAAAGATCAAGGGTATCTGGGCAACGCTAAAGATGTATATAAATTTGCAAAAAAAGGAGGGCTCTTTATTGAAGAGTGAATATGATATACCCACGAATAGTGCGCCAGAGTATCTTAGCTGGGGCTCGGAAGTGGATGGGGCCATGAGAGGGCTTGGTGTTCATGCGCTTGCGGAGGAAGCGGAGGTACTTCATCTTCTGGCGGACGAGTCCTCCGGAGAGGCATATCTCCTCGCACCTCACAACCACCACTTTCTGGCCGTTCAAGAGCTCTTTCGCCAGAATCGAAGCCAGCCTCCCCAGCATGTGGTGCCGAGCGTCCACCACCACCCTCCTTGCGCAGATCCCAGACCCTGACACCATTCTTCTTCTTCTTCTTCTCTCTCTCTCTACCCTCTGCGGCGGCTGCTCTGATGGTGTTTTGCGTTTAGGAAAATGGAGAACAGAGACAGCTAGGGTTTTTGAGGAGAAGTATATATAGGTAGGGTGTGATGTATGGGGTGTTTTAATCTTGTTTGTGCTAAGTCAAATGAGCTTTCTATAAGCATCGGACGGTGGAGAAGCTCCGCCTTTGATGAAGTTTTACAATTAAGCCCTCGTTTGGCGAGACTTTTTTTGTGATTGGGGGTTAATTTAATTTTAGTCATAAAAAAATAATTTAATCTTTGGTGAGAACTCTTATTGGATCATTTTTGTGTACAGGATATGAAATAAATTAATATTGTTAAAATTTCTCATAATTTAAAAAATAAGATGAAAAAACAATAATACCTTTACATATATATGTGCAATAGCAAGCAGTTGAGCTGTTTGTTTCTCTTATTCTTTTTCTTCATTTGAAAACGGTTGAAGTTCAAAAACCCTAATTCGAAAACTATCAATTGAAGCAAAAATTAAAGCATAATGAGAGATTTTTAAGTGCCATTGTCGAATGTTTCAAAATTATTGAATGATTTCATCATCTTTTACCTGTCGTTACTTCGGAATCAACCATCACAAGTTAGCGAAGCATTTTTTTTTTTTTTACATCTCTCTCTCTCTCTCTCTCTCCACTATATCCATTGTCAATGTTTGTTCATTGCCTCCACCATCTCCATCATCGGTCGATATCACTCATCCTCACCGTTGGCTGGTGACCACTATTTTTACCATCACTATTTCAGATTTGATGTCAACGAACTCATATTTAAGATCAATAACTTTAGATTTGAGATAAAATGACCTCATATATGTCAAAAAAATGATAAATTGAGATATTACAATGAAAAATCGAGAATTTTTTTGTTTGTTTGTTTATGTATCTAAAGTAAAATTTGACTATAATTCATTTATCTAGTATGTACTCTATTTTCTTAACCGTAAAATTTTACTTTGGTTAACGAAAATAAACCTTAATTGTTGATTTGCTTAACGACAACAAAATTTTACTTTGAATCATAATAAAATTTATTTTGATTCAAAATAAAATTTTACTTTGAATGAAGTTGCAATTTTGCCTTACTTTGATAATAACAAAAAAATTTTACTGTCTACGTCAATTTTGACTGTATTTGTTTTATTTTTTTAAAGAATTTCATAGTAACGTGGATCTTATTTGATAAATTTTGATGAGAAAATTCTAAAAATACTAGTAATTTTATTAAAAACCGACATATAGATCAAAAGTTATATAATTTTAAAGTTCAAAAATAAAAAGGGCACATATGTTGGTACATGCTAGATATGTTTTACAATAAAACTCATACTAAACCTATATTTTTTTTGACAGTAACATTTTATTGTCTTTTAAAGTAAAATTTTACTCTACTTCAAAATCTTCATTTCTACTGAACAAGCTCTATTACAAATTCTTCTAGATGAAACTAATCAAGAACATTAAAAAAAACATATTAAAGTGTCAAATTGAATTACAAAGCAACTTAGTGAATTGGATAGACAACAATTCAACAACACAATAAAAATGGACTGTTATTGCAAAAGCACTATATTATTTTCATACTTTTATTACAAAATAATAATGTCTTTCATGACAATATCTCCTTACAAATCTTCCTGTTATGAACGTACTTCTTCCATTTACCACACTATACTCATCTTATATTCTCATCCTTAGATGGAATCATATTCTTTATTGGCCTATCGGATAGCTTCTTACAAATTAGATGAACGACAACAGGATTATCTACAACTATTCGTAGTTTTTGTATCGACAATACCAATTGTAAGAGGAAATTTTTTTGAAAGAGAGAATATTTTACAATTAGTAAGTATAATACACAAAAAGGCCAAAAAAGTAAAACAATAAATTGTTACTACAATTAAAAGTAAAAGTTTACTTTGAAAATAAGTAAAATATTACTTGAAAATTAAGTAAAATTTTACTTTGTAAGACACAAACAAAAGTATCTGCTTTGATCCACATCCTTCGTTGTAGTTGATAATAATGTGCCATTTGATTTGCTATTCAAGAAAGTACCATCAATAAACAATAGAAATCGGTTAAATCCTTCAATGTGCAGTGTGACACAACCTTGAACATAATGGTACAATCACTATACTTGCATATAGGGCTGCAAATGAACCGAGCTGTTCGTGAACAGGCTCGGCTCGGCTCGGTAAGGGCTCGGCTCGGCTCGGCTCGTTTACTAAACGAGCCGAGCTCGAGCTCGATTATTGGGCTCGTTTCGTTAACGAGCCGAGCTCGAGCTCGACTGTGTTCGGCTCGGTAGGCTCGGCTCGTTTATCTATAATTAAATTATATAATAAATATATTATTTATATATTAAATAATATATAAATATATATAAATACATTATTTATATATTAAAAATATATAAATATATATAAATAATAATATAAATGCATTTTTTTATATATTAAATAATATAAATAATATTTTTTATTTAAAAATTTATATTTAAATAATATAAATAATATAAAAAAAATTTATCGAGCCGAGCCGAGCCGAGCTCGAGTTCGACAAAAATTAACGAGCCGAGCCGAGCTCGAGCTCAATAAACGAGCTCGATAGCTTAACGAGCCGAGCTCGAGCCCAGCAAAGCTCGGCTCGGCTCGGCTCGTTTGCACCCCTACTTGCATAACAACATAAGAGGTGAAACCATTTTTTAAATTTGCAATAAGTTGACAGTAAAAATTTACTGTTAATCAAATTAAAATTTTACTGTCACTATGAGTCTAAAAACAAATCACAGAAGCACACAGTATTAGAGTAAAATTTTATTGTCATTCTATCAAGCAAAAACAAAACACATAATACCAAAGTAAAATTTTACTCTCATTTTACCAAACAAAAATAGTGCATGTAAAACCAAAGTAAAATTTTACTCCCAAACAAAAACAGAGCACATAGTACGAGAGTAAAATTTTATTCTCTTTCTATCAAACAAAAACATAGCACATAGTACTTGAGTAAAATTTTATTGTCATTCTATCAAACAAAATCAGATCACACACAATAAAAATAAATAAATAAATAAATAAACAACTAATATTAACAAATCAACATATCTGATTAAACTCGAACAATAATTAAACACTTGATTTAAACAAAACTTCTAAAACTCGATCAACACTCTAAATCTTGATAAAACTCTCAAATCTGATACAAATTTGTACAGATTTGAAATATAAGCTCTCGCTAATACATATTTCAAGATTGCCGGATAACACGTGATCGAAACAAATTTGGTGAGATCATCGGCGGCAAATCGTCTATTGTTGACAGACGGCGAGATCATCGGCGGTGAAATCTTCAGATTTTAAGATTGTCTTCATTGATTTCAGATTGTCTTCACTGATTAGATTTTCAAATATATGAAATCAGTGTATATATCAATCAGATTTTCAAATATATGATATATATATATATATATGAAAGGGCAATATTGTCCAGAAAAAAAAGAAAAAAATTATGGTGTGTCCTTGTTGAGCTACACGCTTCTTTCTCAAGGACTTTAAATTAGTTAAGCTATCATTTATCTTAAAAAAAAGTCCAAAAAAGGGGGGTTACACCAAAAATCCCAAAAATAAAAATAAGTTAAAAAATTAATAAGATAAAATATCACATTTAAACCATAATCATTTTACTTTTTTCTTACGAAAGTCAAAAAGTCCAACTCAAAAATAGCTAAAAAACCAAAAAGTCAACACAGTCTCTAAATGAAGCCTAAGATTAAATTACATTTTCACCCCTAAAATACAAGTCATTGTCACTTTGGTCCTTAAATTCTCCAACTTTGATCCCTATATTTTTTTTACTATTATTATTATTTTTTATTTTTGCACTTTGGTTCAATTATTAGGTACCATCACAATTAAATGACAATTTAGAAATGTTAGTTTGTCACTTTGCGAAGTGTTTATTTTCACACTCCATTCTTTTTTTAATTCGTACGTTTAGTTATTTTTTAATTACAATTTTATTCTAGAGTAAAACTATCATAATTCACTTATTTTTCGCAATCTCAAACCTTAATCGTAGCCAAACCCACAAGCCACTTGCAAACACCCTAGTTAAATCCATAACCATCAGCCACCACCCAAACTTCCTTCCCTGCCATTTCTATCTCTCCCCACAATTCCTCCAGCATCGATAAAAATGATAGCAATGGGTTGAGTTTTTTTGGATTTCTCACACAAAATTTTGATTTTAAATTAAATTATTTTAATGATACAATTTCATTAATCTTAACATTGACAGTTTTAAACCACATACCCCTATACTTTATCCTATCTTGTCAATATTCTTCCAAACTTTTTTTTATTAAAATCGAATTGGAACACATACAATCGAGTCAGATAATTTTACCACCCTCTTACTCCAACCACATTGGGTTCGTTTGGAAAGTGGGTTGACTTTTTGACTTTTTGATTAGTTTAGCCTGATGCTAAAAACCTCGTTTGGAAAGAGCTTTTTGACTTTTTGCGAGAAAAATAATGTAATAATTATGAGTTGGATGTAATATTTTATCTTATTAAGCTAAAAAATCTATTTTATCTTTTGTGGCTAAAATAGTCCCAAACTCACCCTAATCCATCTTTTCAAACAGAGGCAATAGATTGCACACACTGCCATTCCTAAATCCTAACCCTGTGACTTTTGACTTCCATGTAGAAAACCATGGTCATACTCGTAGTTTTAGTTTGATTTTCAATTACTGGATGGTTGGCGTTTGTTCGATTTTCGGCCTCCGAACAAGATGCTAGGCTTAAGGTTCGACGATGCAACCTATGATGCTTTGATTTGTAATTAGAGAGGTAAATGAGTCAAGTCGAGTCAAGCCGAATTTTATTATGTTTGAGTTTATTTATTAAAATTTTAACGAGTTCGAACTTAATAAAAATTTAATAAATTGAACTTGAGCCGAGTTGGCTTAGGTTTGACTCGAACTCGAACCTGTTCACGAGTCTTAATAAACCAAAAAATTTATAAATTCATACTTGCATATGAGACTAAAATTAAAATTTTGATTATACAATTATACAATTATATATACAATATATATAAACATACTAAAAAAAGTCAATATTTTACCAAAATAATAATATCTACTACTACTATTATATAAATGTACTATTTATAATTAACTATTATTTACATTTATATTTTTTAAATATATAAATAACATATTTATCTTAATTTATATATATATTTTTACATTATTTAATATATAAATAATAAATGTTAAACGAGCTAACTAGCGAGCCGAGCTTACGAGCCGAGTTTTAGTATGTTTGAACTTATTTATTAAAAATTTAATGAGTTCGAATCAAACGTAAAAAAAATTTAATGAACTGAATTTGAATGAACTTTTACCGAACCGAGTTCGAGTCTGTTCACGAACCGCTGTATTTACTTGTGACCCTATTTACGACCTTTGTTGTCGGACTTAGAGTTTGGATGGGTAGGAGAATGGCAGTAGTGAAGGGCGTCCAAAAGGGTATGAGAGAAGAAAAAAAAAGGAAAAGAAAAAGAAAAAGAAAAGAAGGGGTTATGGATCGGAAAATGGCAGAATGGAGGTGGCGGGTGTTGGTCACTAGAAAGAATGGTACTAGGCATGTTTAGATTTAGAGGTGGTAGTGGTGGTGTGAAGTGGTGGCTAAGGTGAGGGTTGAGGTTTAAAAGTTGAAAATGTGAGGGTATTTTTTGACATTATAGATTGTGTATTGAGTAAAATATTAAATTTCAAATTCATTTAGCGTGTGTATTGAAAAAAATTGTAGACTGAGAGTTTTTGGTGTATGAAAATAGAAACTCTTGTCACTTTAATTCCTAAAAAAAGGATTTTCTCTCTTTGATACCTAAAAAAATTAAATTTTTTGATTTGTAAATCTAAATTAATCTCAAAACCAACACCAACCCCAAACCCACTCAAAGAGGTTATGAATTGAATTTTGGAAGGCTAGTAGAGGGAGATCAAATGGTGGATTGAAAGGGGTCAATTGTGGAGGTGGGGTAAGGAAAGGGAAGTCGTCAATTGTGAAAGAATTGTGGGAAGGTGTCTTGATGTGAAGAATGTGAAAATGAATAGATTGCGAACATTTTAAATGTTGTGAGATATATTTTAATAGACGATAAGACAAATTGTGAATGAAAAAAGTTTCTCTTTTATTTATTTATTATTTATTTTTTTTATTTTAATACAAAATCGATTTTACTCTCCCATAGTTTAAGTCATTTGCATTTTAGCTCCTTATATTTTAATAATAGTCATAGAACTCTATTATAGTTTTGAACTAAAATGTAATATTAACACGCTTAATAGCAAATATTAAAGGATAAATTATACTGATTTTTCTTAAAATTAAAAAAAAAAAAAAAACAATATGAACCATGCATATCATATGCAAGTGGTTCAAATTTGTGTGAGTGGCACTGCATTGGGGGTAATTAAAGTCCTCAAAACAAAAACCACTACAACATATAAGAGTTTTAGAGATCAAACATTTTGGTCTCTAAAAGTAAAAATTTGTTGCAAAAGATATTTAGGGACCAATTTCTATTGTCGTGAGGATAATCGCTAAAAGGTCGTCCCGAAAAGTCAAGAACAAGGCATTTAGCAACAAAATTTTGAAAATGTCACTAATAAATAGACTTTTAGGAATAAAATAATTCGGTCTCAAAATAGTTTATTTTTTGAGTCTAAAAATTTAGGCCCAAAAAAATAATATTTCATCACTAATATCCAATTTTTGTTGTTAAAAATATAACGACGACACTTTTCGCAACAAAATTATTTGATTCTTAAAAAATAATTTTATTCTTAAATTTTAATTTCTAAAATCTTAATTTTTTTTTGTAGTTAACACGGTCCTTTGAATACATAGATGTTAAACTCGACAGTAGAGAGAGGGCGACCCACAACAAGAAAGTTCATCAGAAATGGCTTTAGCACAATATAAATAGGCTGAAACAATAGGATCTTCATCAAGTTCACATGTGTGCATAAAAATAAGACAAACTAATTAGTTACATAAAATAACGTGTGCTGATAAGGAGAACTAATTAGTTACATAAAATAACACGTGTGCTGATTATAATCATATAAAATAACACGTGTGCTGATTATAATCATATAAATAGGCTGAAACAGTAGGATCTTCATTAAGGTCAACTGAAAAATCATATTTTGTTGGGGTTACTTCTCCTTATCATGCAATTATTTCATAACAAAATTACAGATAACTTACCATAGAATTAACAACAATGCTAGGTATCATGAAAAAAAAATCTTTCATGAAAATAATCATGAAAGCTTCTTGACCCTTAGATTACACTTAAAATAAAGCACCACACACTAATCAAGGTAATCCAAGGATCATAAATTTTTCATGATCATTTTCATGACAAAATTTTCATGATCCCTAACTTTTTCCTAGAATTAATTACATAAAATAATTTGGACAATAGATGGTAGACATAATCAATTAAGATAACTTAAATATAACCAATAACATTTTAGGTTAATAACATACATTTTAGTCGTGAATTTTTTTTAAAAATAATATTATAGACACTAACAAATACATTTAGACAAAATATTAAGTAATCTCACACATATGTAAATCTTGTCTTTATTAATATATATTGATATATTTAATAATGTTTATGACGGTACTCAAAAATCTTACATGAATGTGGTCTAGAATTAAAGAAATGTTAGAGGTTATGAAAATAAAGATTTATGACCCTTAGATTACCTTGATTAGTGTGTTGTACTTTATTCTAAGTGTAATCCAAAGGTCACAAACCTTTCATGATTATTTTCATGAAATACTTTTCATGATACCTAACATTGCTGTTAGAATTATGCACTGTATGGTACTTACCATGAACTAAAAATGTGTGTATACTATATATGTAAGAGAAAGTTTAGGGATCATGAAAATTTTTTCATGAAAATGATCATGAAAATTTATAATCCTTGGATTACCTTAATTAGTGTGTGGTGCTTTATTCTAAGTGTAATCCAAGGGTCACAAAGTTTTCATGATTATTTTTATGAAAGGTTTTTCATGATACCTAGCATTGCTGTATATGTAAAGTGGGCTAGTCTTTTGAGTCTTTGAACCTGGGTGTTGAGGAAGAAGACAAAACCCCACCCATGTGCCATCCATCCTTGTATCAACCATGTTAGAGACCTCTAAAAATACACCTCTAAACACACCTCTAATGAGGTGGAAAAGGAAAAAAAAAACAAAAAAACAAAAAAAAACAAGACACATGACTGACAGTGGTAGTGGTTGAGACCCACTGCCACATCACTAGTGGTACCTCTAAATTAGAGGTCCCAAGCATTTTTCTCCTTGTATATATGCATGATTTAAATGGACAATAAATCAAAAACCAAGAAGAGTGATTGAATTGAAGCAAAGAAAGAACAAGAAGGGGGTGTATGATATTGAACCATCCCAAAGCTCAGAGGACTAACAGGGACCCTCCAAGCATGGCAACATCTCACTGCAGCCTAATACCACCAACCCATTTGAGTTCTGACAGGTCAACCCCTGCCAACTAGGTACAGTGCTCGTTGACTTTAATATACTGTCAAATTCATTTTAATTCAATCAAACACCATTGCAGATCTTGTCCCCAACACATAAGAGAGAGAGAGAGAGAGAGAGAGAGAGAGAGAGTACAAATGAGAAGTTCATGATCATTAAAATCAGTTACTTACTAGAGCTGTAACTATTTGGTTTTACAGAGAAACCAAAAAAAGAACCCACAAAGAACAAGTGCTGATCAGATCCAAGGAAAGAATCTGCAGAAGAAGAATACATAAATTGCATTTCAAGAAGCAGATTGCATCATATGGTGGTGCTGTTTGCATGGATAAAACTGAATATCTGTTGAACTGAACTCGCTACATCCTCCGCTGTGAACCTCGCTTCACTACCAACCTACATAACAAGATACAAATGATACACACTAGGGTTTTAATATCAGCTATATCGTAATGTTGGTCTCTTCATATTGATATTTGAAAATATATCGCCTGTTTGATATTGAAAAATATATAATCTTATTTAGTACGTATTATTTAAAATTGCTACGCATATATACATATACATGTAGTGTTAGATTTAAAAGAGAAAGTGTAATATTATTATACCTTGACATTGAAAGAATAGAGCACAGTTTGTTCAATAGTGGTTATGTTGGTGTGGAGGATATTAAGCTGCAAATCTTCAAGTGCAGCTATGGTTTTTATGAGCTGGCCTGGCCTTCTTCTTGAGAGGATCTTGATCATGGCATCAAACCCTAGCATCTTCACTTCCACATCCGCCAAGCACGACTTGCTCTCCGCTATCTCCTCCTGGAGTCCGGTCTCAAATTCCATGAGCTTAAGCTGATCATTTGGGATTGAAACTGGAGGATAGAGTGGTGGTTGGGGTTGTGGGATTGCAAGAGAGGAGGAGTCTCCCGTTGGTGGCCGCGGTGGTGGATCTCCATAGAGTCTCCTCCTCTTCTGTGATTCAAGGCATTGGAGGAGCTGCTCTAGCTCTCTCACAAACTCAATTGCTCCTCCAATAATGGATGCTTGATCCCCCTTTGAAATAGCACAACAAATCCATCCAATTTTTAGCTTTACTTCAAAACCAACTATATGTTTTTGCATGTAATCTATTGGTTTTTGCTTCAAAGCCACTATATGTTTTTATAAGTCACTTGGTATGATCATTTTTGTCACAATTTTTCTTATTCTTAATTTCTTTTCTGTAATTACTGATTTTCAGCACAACAACTACTGATTTCAAACACACCCATGGAGTTGCTAGGCATATACATGTGATCTATATTCTATACATAAAGTTTACTCTAATGCAATAAAGTATCATATGAATTACACTAGAAAAAAAACCAACAAATTTGTCTTATTTTTTAAGTTGTTTTAAGAATTTCTGATGATTATACAACCCATAGGCAGCAAGAGTGTTTTGATAAAACTCACCCTTTGGACGTATGAACCGGGCATGAGAGACCTCAAAACGCGAAGATGCTCGTTCATTTGCTTCCTCCTATTTCTCTCCACCGCGATGTGAGTCATCCTTTGGCTCTCAACTTCCTCGCTTGTCTTGATAGTTCTTGGCCTCTTTCTCTTGTTCTTCATCACTTCGGTTACCGGGCTCTTTCGAAGGTTTTCCCCTAGAAATCTAAGCTCCACCGATGCATTCTCCGAACCCCTAGCTTCTTCATCTTCTCTCTCACCTTCTTGTTCTATCTCTCTTGCCTTGCTACTTTCAACACTCAATCCTTTAAACCTATCTTCATTGTCTTCAACACCTTGAGGAATCATCAGAGGCTCATCATCTTGCAACTTGTCATTCAAAACAGGAAACTTCAAGAAATAAACAGGATCGATCGCAGTTTCTTCTTCAGGAATCTTGGTTTGATTTAAGCCCAACTTTGGCCCAAAATCTGCAAATTGCATCACATCGGCAAAGCTTAACTTATCGGGAGAAGTTGAGCTGCAGAACCCAGAAGGCATGTGTTGTGGTTGAGGATTGTTAAGCATGTAATCAACCATTTGATTGCTATTATCGCCCGATGTTTCACCTATCCTTGGCTTCATCATGAGATGTTGATGTTGATGTTGATGATGATCAATGGAATAGTCTAGTTCTGGGAAATTTCCCGGTAAGGCAGCCTGAAAGAATTCAGGTTTAGAGTAAAACACCATGGTGCCGATGAAAAGATTTATCAACAGAAACATATCAGACAATAAAATGATGGGTTTTGAGTTATATATACCGAGTAGTTCTCTTCTTTGTCCATTACTGTGAATACAAGTTACTTTTATCAAAAACCCTAAACAAGAGCTCAATTCATGCAAACCTAGTGAAATTTCACAGCTAGGGTCCACCTCCTGAAACTGTTACAATTTGATGAATTCACAACCAGTAAATTGAAAAAAATATGTTAAAAGATTATGTAATTTAAGCTCAAAAATTAGGTAATAGTACAAAAACAAGCAATACATAAATTTGTACATATTCAAATAATGATATACAATCATATATCAATATTTATTGATATTGTCTGATATATAGAGAAATAAAAAATTCCGATATCGACCAATATTTAAAACAATAGTAGTGGACAATCAAGTATAAATTGCAATACTAACCTTATTGGAGAGAGAAAGAGAAAAAAAACAGGAGTGAGAGAAACAACAGTGAAAGTGAAGTGGGGTATTGATGTATGAAGAGGAGAAGCTTAGGGTACAGCCATATACAAGTTGATAATATGGTCTGAAAATAAAATATGGGTAGTGAGCTTATGTATCTATAATGGGCCATGGTTGCTTATTAGGGCTAGCTTTTACTTTAGAGAGAGAGAGAGGAGGAGGAGGAGGAGGAGGAGGAGGAGGAGGAGCCTGGTGGAGTAATTTCCACCTCACAAAATTCACTCACCTCACTTTCACCTCCTTTTTATTAATGTGATTCACAGGCCCCCAACGCTCTTTCACTAACTTTATAAACCACCTTAGCTTTTCATGTGATGAGGGTTTGAACTTTGAATATTTTCAAAAAAATGAGATATAATAATACCATTTGATCTTGATCCAGTTCACAGCCCACAATCTAACCAGTTTTGACTATGTGATTTTAAAATTTTCCTCTCGTGAAATTCACAAATGCACCATCCAGATAATGGGACTCAAATGTTATATTATATCATATTTGATCCGATTTAAATTGGTCAAATCAATTCTCTTAAAGCTCATATACATTGCTTATGGATGGAAAATGATTATTGTAGGGTTAAATTATATTATACATGCCTCTTGAGTCAATTTGGAATGTTTTTATTTTGGTTACAAAAATATTTCATTACATTTTTTACATTTTTCATTTTTATTTTTTTATTATAATTTCATCTCTATGTAAAATTATCATTAAGGACTCAAAAATCTAATTTTTTTTTTTTTTTTTTGTGTTTTGCACAAAAAAATTTAAAAATTTTAGAATCCTAATTTCTCTACCTGCCACCTGCTGCCTCAGCCCCCTTCCCCATTAATTGCCTACCTCCTCTTCTTCTTCTACCCCCCAACCCCTCTCTTCCACCCTCTTCCCCAAATTTGCCACCCCTCCCCTCTCCAACGACCACTACGACCCTTCTCTTTCTACTTCAACCATTGTTGCCCCCACCCATCCTTGAATCCATAGATCAAAGAAAGAAGAAGAATGAGAGAAAAATCAAAGAGAGAGAGGAGAATATGAAGGGTGTAAGGAGAAAATGTGATCACAAAGTTGATAAATTATTGCAATTAAAAGGTGAAAGATAAAAGAAATTCGAATTAAAATGGATAGATTACAATTTTCACTCTTGAATTTTCATTCGAATTTCATTTGTCTTTCATCATTTAATTGCAATAATAAAGTTTGAATTAAGCCTTCGTTTGGAATGTGGGTTGGTTTTTTAACTTTTTGATTTTTTTAGCTTGGGTTAAAAAGCTTTGCTTGGGATAGGCTTTTTGACTTTTTTGATTTTTGTGAGAGAAAAAATGAAATGATTAGGTAGCGTTTGGAAACGTTTACGTTTTTTGTTTATGTTTACAAAAATTTTATAAACTAGTTTTTGTTTATTTTTAGAAAAACATAAATTATAAACGTGTTTGGTTTGAACAAAATATTTAAAAAAATTTAAAAACATAAACTAAAAAATATGTTTGTTCAAGTCTAAAATATTTATATTTATTTTTATTATTTATGATAATGGGATCACACAAATTATAATTGAAAAAAAAATTATTTGAAAAAAAATGGAAAAAAAAATTAATGAAAAAAATAATTGAAAAAAAGATTAATTGAAAAAAAATTATTTGAAAAAAAATTAATTAAAAAAAATAATTGAAAAAATAATTAAAAAAATTATTTGAAAAAATAATTATTTGGAAAAAAATAATTGAAAAAAAAATTATTTGAAAAAAAAAATTGAAAACTGAAAACGTGATGAGTTTACATTTTTTTCTCAAATTTATAAACTGAGACAACCATTCATCAACCAAAAAAATGATCAAATAAGTTTTTATGAAAGTTTTTAAAATTTTTGTAAATATAAACTAAAAACTGAAAACGGAATGGTTACCAAACAAACCTTTATGGTTTGGATGTGATGTTTTGTCTTATTGACTTTTTAGTTTATTTTGTCTTTTTTTTATTATTTTAGCCCAGACTTTTTAGAGTTCCGATTCAGACCACTAATACACCATTACTAGAAGTAACACTAATGACGTGGTAGTGTAAGGAAAAAAAAAAAAAAACAAAAAAAAACTAAAGGCCAAACTATCACATCAGTGTGGGATCCACATCACGCCACATCATTAGTGGTCTGTTTAGTGGTGTTAAATTAGTGGTATGAAGCATTTTTAAACTTTTTATGCCAAACGAAAGTTTGTTTTTAGACTTTAATTTGCATTTTATTATAGTTCTTTCATCACTTACTAAAATTTTGAACAAAAAATGTTTACATGAAAGCTAAATTCTTATGGCTAATAATTGAACCTGACTTATGGAAAACATTGCATGACATTAGCAGTAGGAGTGTAATTTGAGCCGGTTCAGTCGAATCAGGAGATTGTCTAACCCTAGCTTAAGTTGTATTGACACCTGTCCTGGCCCGCCCAGGCCCGAATTGTAACTCAAGTTGCTTGTTCAAAACTGACCCGAGTTAAATCTAAATTGCCCGAGTTGTCCGAATTGTAAATGAATTTCAATTTTTTTTTTTTTTTTTGGGCAGCTACCTTATTTAATTATTAAAATTCGACTCTATTTACATTTTTTTTATATAGAAAATCATTAATACCATCAAAACAAATAATTTATATAATGTAAGAGAGATGCCGCTATAGTAACCTTTACAATTTTTGAGTTAAAATATATATAAAAAAAAGAGTAAGATTTTATGTAATTTGTATATATAATATATATTCAATATGACTTAATAATCTAAATTATTTTAATATTATCTAATGACTAATAATTTTTATGTATATTTAATATTTTTATATATATCTATATATGTATAATTCAAGTTTCGAGTTGCTCGGATTGTTTGATATTTTTACCTAGGCCCGCCCAAATTTAATCCAAGCTTCTAAATTTTTGCCAAAATCTATACTGAATTTAAAAATATCATGTTCAAGTCCTAAAAAAATTTGAACTGGGTTCAGATTGCTTAGATTGAGCCCGCCTAAATCAAACCCCTAAGAGCATCTCCAACGGTGAACTTCTTTTTTTACTAATTTTGAGTAAAAAATGACTTATTTTCTCAATTTGATATCAGTTGCTCCAACGGTGCATCAAATTCCCGTGGGTCAACCGGTGGGTCGATCGGTTGGTCGACCGGTAAGCCCACATTCCAGATCAAAGATCCAAGAATTATTGATCAGAAATGAAATCAAAAAATCTGCACTTAAAATCATCAATTGTCATGTCAACAAACAAACTAAATATTAAAGTTTACTTCTTTTCTTTTCTTTGAGAAAGAAATCAATCAGTAATTGTCGAGAGAGATTCTCGGTGACCAAACAGAAAGAGTTGTAAAGAAAATTTAAGACAAACACTCACGTACAGCGACAGTGAGGCCTTGGAAGACGTCGAGAGAGGCGAGCCGTTGATTCTGGTCAACAGATTTAGGTGTTGGTTTATCTGGCTCGTTCGATGATGGTGAAGGGACGATCTCTACGCTTTCAATGTCTGAGGCTCTGTACGGAACCGGAGGTGATGAACTATTATGAAGGAGATGTGTTCGTTCGTCTCCATCTGCAGCTGGTGGGTTGACCGGTTGGTTGACCGGTCGGTCAACCGGTAAGGCATATATATATATATATATTTACCTCTTTGAACCTTTTGACCAGTTTGAACCAAAATTTTTGCAAGGGAACCGGTGGACCGGTTGGTCAATCAGCTGGTCAACCGGCAGGTCGACCGGTTGCTCTCCCCAACGGTCACGCACAGTGAAATGGTGAAAGCTGCTGCCTGTTCTCACTTTGATGAATTTTTTGGTGAATTCTCAATTTGATACCGATTTGATGCAACCGTTGGAGCACCAAACAATAACTTTTTCACCAAAATTCAAATTTGATGCCAAGTTTGATGAACCGTTAGAAATGGTCTAATTAACAGCCAAACAACCAACTAGAAGATGGTAGTCTTAAGTGTATCTTTTTGGTTCGCCTCTAATGAATCTAATTTTGTTGCGGACTACCTTGCTAAATAAGTTTTCACATTTTAGGCTGATTAAAAAAAATGTTCCTGCTTCCCTAGTAGAGAGGATCGGTGCTTTGAGCTTATTTGATATTAGCTTCTTACAAGCTAAAATTCACAAGCAAGTAGTTCAAAAACACCAATTCATTTGCCTCTCAATAATCAATTTTTTTTTTTAAACTTATTCAAGTTATTCCAGCTTCACGAGCTGCTGCACCAAACACTCCAGCAGCCCTATAAGTTGCAACACCCTCCCCCCAAGGCTACTAGAAAGCAAGCCAATGAAGATAAACATAGCCTGATTTACCTATTCAATTGCATGGCTCAACAAGCAATGGCTCAAGCTTGAGCAAGCAAGTTCAAGCTAGATGTCGAGCTAAGATCGAACTTGAACAGATCCCGTCCTTAAACCCTCGACCCAACCGAATCCACCCAAGTTGAAATCCCTGCTAATAACCCATAGGGAAATGATCTCGAAGAGAACAAACAAGAAAATAACATATCTAGCTCAAGAATGTTGATGAAATACAGGCTTCTTAAAACTAAAATAAAAATTTAGCAAGTTCACAAATTTTTTTTTCCTTCAATGGGAGAGTAAATGAGTGAAGCTACAGTTGCAACAGCGCATGCATTTAACTAGTTCAGCACCAGACGTATAATGAGCAGTTTCCAAAGTTGCAGGCAAATTGCAGTTTACATTTCCCTATCATCTCCATTTCTAAATGTATCAATTGAAGAGCATAATGATAATCAACAATGACCAAGAGACTAGAAATGCCTGCAGAATCGCCAGAAGTTGGCCATAACATCGCAGGATAATGAAGAGTTGTCCAGACCAGTTTCTTTCTCTACATCACTACCCTCGAACTCACTCTGCCCAAGCGAAGTATTTGGTTGGAAGACCAAAATCACGAGGTGTATTCAAACGGCTGAGGAGGTTGAGGCTCCTCATCAACAGCCATGGCTGAAGCTGAGCCCTGTTGTCCGGTTGTCGATCCACCAGCAGCAGCAGCTGATGCAGTTGATGAGGGCGCATCAGTGAGAGACAACACTTCGGGTTCAGTTGGACGTAGGTCTTTCAATAGAGAAAATCCTGAAGGTGCTAACTTCACTGGCACGTATCTGCTATCTTCCAGAAATTTAATGAACTTCTCCTGAGCAGGAACCACCCTGGCAGGGTTAGTCAAAATTTCGAAAGATGATTCAGGCTCTGCCTTTTTCTCTGTGAGACTATCGACCTGGGGGACCCAAAAAAAAAAAAAAAGAGAGGAAAATGAGTAGTTGAACCTGAGTAAGAGCGCCAATTTCAGCAGTGTAAAATAGTATAATGACAACTCATAAATAGTTTTTGATGTTCTATATCTCATAAAAATTACTTTTACCGCCAACACCCTGATGTTATCAAACAATGTACTGGCGTGATGGGTGAAGGACAATAACAGTTAAAACTTGACTTCCAAGTTGGTTTAAAAAAAAAAAACTGCAAATGTGTAACTAACACAATTATTGAATCTAATGAGAGAAGGGGGTGTCGAAACTTGTAATGCCAAATGAACGATTGAAATATTATTTGGGCATCTTTGTTACTGAAAGAGAGACGGTATTTACCTGCATAGAGTCTCCATCCTTATCACCGGAGGATTTCCCTTTTCCAGTATTTGAGCCAGCTGAAGACGACTCTGCCCCGGATGACTTTTCAGTGATAACTTTCTGATCTGCCTCTTTTTTAGTAGCCCTAGCCTTGGCTTTTGCAGATGTTGATAAAACCGCGGTAGGAAGTTTCGCAGCTGAGGTAGTAGTAGGTGCAGAAGTTGGCCGAGGATACTCAAACAGTGATGGTTTCGCATGTGATAAGAACTCAAATCTTGGAACTTTCAAGTCATAATTCAGCCCAATAAAGGCCGTGGGTGAAAATGACAAGCTAATGAAATAGATAAGGGGATACCAATACCAAAACTGGCTGAAAACAGCAAGACCAACAACTGCAGTGATTTTATCGTGTTTTGTCTTGGAAAGCAACTTTATTGTCACATTCCTTCCACCAGCATCAAGTATTCCAGAGGCCAAAATTGCTCCCATCTTGCTCATGGTGTCTTCATGCTTATCCAAAATTATTTTCTCCAACTGTCGCCTGAAATAACAAATGAATGAAACAATAGGCAGAAGAAAGATACAGGAAACAAAAAAGAAGAAAAAAATAGTAAAGGGTACAGGACCTGAATGCTCCAACACGAGAATCACTAGCTTCGCTGATCTGAACCATCACCATAGCCATAGCAATTAAAGCACCTTGACGAACAAAATCAACTACATCTGATGTTAGAGGCTCTAGCAAAGATATGGCCTCACTCAAGCCAGTACCTGCACAGGAAATGCCTACTGCAAGTGCCGCTCCATACCGAACATGTGGGTTGTAAGACTCGGACAGAAGGGATACAATGCGAGGAGTCTGCAGGACAAATGCAGTGAGACCAAGTTCAAGGGGAAGCAGATAACCCAACTATGAATTAGGTAAATCTACCAAAGGAGCCAAATAAATTTGATATTTGCAGTCACACAAACAGCAGTGCTTATGCAAATGCCAAGCAAGGAAAAAAAATGACAAGCTATTGGTGACAATTGAAAACAGGTATGAATTGGATAATCTCAACAGTAACCAAATAACATTGTACTACAGTCGCGCACAAAAAAAAAAAGGTTGGCATGCATATACAGCAAATATCATCACAGAAAATCTATTGCTGATAGCCGAAACCATAAAATTTTACATTGAGAACAACAATCACAAAAAACAGGACCAGATACTTGGCAAAACAATAATAAAGAAAAAGTGCCAACCTGTTCTGGTTCAGAGTACAAGACAAACCCAAGAGCTAGAACAGCCGTCCTCCTGACATCGTCGCTTACATCTGATACCGCAAAATGCAGCAGCTGACGGATGGCCTTATTGTTTGCAGTTCCACTGTATGCCAATGCCAATGCATACATACCACCATAACGTAGAATAGGATCTTGGTCCCGAGTCATCTGCTCAATTAGTGTATCTGCCTCTTCCTCTCTTCCATAGACTGTGAGAGCTATCCCCAATGCCAAACCTCTGCAATAAGGAATCATTAAATAAACCCTAAGGAATATATAATTTAAACATTAGTCCAACACCTAGATCACTGAACACAAATTTACCTAATAATTTTCTCATGCTGTGTCTCATGAGCATAAGCAAGCATTTCACCGGCTTTCTCACTTGCAGTTCCAACCATCAGTAAGCCCATACTGATACCAGCAGCTTCTCCAGCAACAGCACTGTCAGTATAAAGCACGGTTTTTACGTCGTCATAGATATCTTCATCAGCAGTTCCAAGAGCTGCCAAGCCCAGACCCAAGCATGCACCATGCTGAATAACCTGCACCAATCAAAGTTTCCAACACCACTATTATAACAGAAATTCATGGCGCACAAAAGTAACCAAACAATAGATTGTAGAGAGCAAGCACCTCAACGTTGGTACTGCGTAGGCTATCACGAAGAAATTGTTTGATACCCTCCCCATGGTTTGCATGAATCAAGCCTAGGGCATACAGAGCACCGCCTTCAGAGTATGGACTGCCACCACCACCAGCCCCACTCTGTGGCAAGTAAGGGGCCATCAGCGATCTGCCCTGTTGCAGGTGGCCTCTGTGAATAACACCTAGCCCTGCTGTTGCACTGAATTTAGCCCAATTAGTAGCCCTGCCCAGCCAATCCTGATGAGTTTACACAAACAAGGAGCTTCAGAAAATATGAATAAAGTCTGTAAAGTTGTGTAACAATAAAGGTTTATAAAGAGAATGAAAGTGGAATGTTGATTTACCAGATTCTCACGGAGAAATGTATCCACAGTTGTCCCAGCATGCATAATTGCATTAGCATATATTGTTGCACTGTGGCAGACACTATTTCTCGGCTCCACAGACTGCTTTATTGTCTTGAGAATAAGAAGATCCGACCTATATGCAAATTATAAAATTAATGAAAAAAGCTTTTCACAATACATAAATGGAACTCCTAAAAACTGAATTTGAGCAAAGCAGAATAAATAAAGAGCTGGAAATTATATCTGTTGTCTCACTTGTTATGACTGTATAAAAATTGTAGAGTCAACTGTATTGAAGTCTCTCCAGACAAAATTCCTTTTATTTTTGTTAGCCTCTCAGCATAGGTCACTTCTTTTGGATCTGCTTCTTGCACATTCACATTAGAAGCTAGAGTTCCATCTGTCATTTGAACATCCTCAGATGCAGTAGCAATTGTGTTTTGACCAGACTCAGCTGCAGCAGGTCCTTGCTGTGCAGGTTCTGATGGTTGAGACTTGGCACTGGAAAGCAGATTTCTCACATTCAATAGAAAAGCTTGGTGCTCATTCTCTACAAGATCAAAAGCTATTTGCAATGCCAGCAGAGCATCATCCTTATTTTCAGATCGTAGGAGTGTTTCCAAAATGCTCACAACACCCTCTGGTTCATCCAAGAACATAAGGCATTGACAAATGCTCAAATAATCAGGTGATGGAAGCTTCTTGTATACTTTAACAAGAAGACGAAGAACCTGTACACAATTGACAGAGGATTAGTATATGAATATCTCCAAAATCACAATTGCCTCTTTCCTGGAAAATATTCTTTCATCTGTCCTCAACAATCAACTGCCAATTTGTTATATGGACTATGAAACAAGGATAATAACAATTTATCTTCTCCCCCTTTTTTTTTTCTTTTTTTTTTTGTTTATAAGTAATATAAACATGTAAAATACAAGAGAACATAGTACCCATGATGAAAGGCCATGAAAATTAACAGATGCAAAACCGGAGAGCCAAACAAAAACAACCTCTGTTCTCGATGGATGATTAAATCAAGTCACACAAACAGTTAAGGGTACCGCAACAACGATACAATCAACCTTGACAACCTTGTGACAACTTGTATGTTTAAAATCTTGTTCAGGTAACGAAAAATTTCATTGCTTATAAAGGACTGTTCAAGCCTGTCAATCTTAATGATGTCATAAAATCCTGTTTAATTTTATAAACAAAGTTTCTGAATGCACATAGGCCGGCCCAAGGAACTTGAATGCGGAAACCAACATGGCAACAACAGTTGTCATTAGATTGGTACAATATTTAAACATAACTATAATTAAGTCTAGCAGAAAATTTTCTATTTCAAATTGAAACAAGAAAGGTAACCTGGATGAAGAACTACATTGTCATAAATAAATAAACCAATCATGACAACCAGAAATTAACTATTGTGGGAAATCATAAAAAATGTTTACAGAAAATCTGCGGTTTCAGGATATGGAAATAGCTCTCTAAATTAGACAAGCAAGAACATTATCCATACCTCATGGCGATATTCTCTCAGATTAACAAAGGAATGAGAGATGTTAATGCAATATGATAGGGTTGCATGAATATTATCACTCCTCATAATTGCTTCCTCAAGCTTATCCAATCTTCTGCATTCAATTGCCATTCCAATAGCTTGTTGATACTTTCCATCAAGGATACACCTATATACAGCAATGGTAAGAAAATTGGAAAAAGGCATCATTACATTGAAGAGGAGGTGAAATTTACATACTTATCCAACATTCTCTCCACAATTGCCTCCAAACGAGGGTCCATTTTGGCTGCTTCATCATTTGACTCTGCTGCCTTTGACTTGACGCTGGCATATTCATCAATAGCTTTAGCTGAGTGAAGAAAGAACATGACAGCAACAATTAGTAGGATTACAGTGAAAAGGCGTAATTTACATTCATATAATTCTTTTCATGTTGGAAAATAATAAATGGAATGTGAAAATTCTTACCCAGAAGGGTATGGACATAATCTGAATCCTCAGAAACATCAAACATTGGACCAGCACCAAGAGCATATGACAATGAGTCATTAAGTTCACCCAAGTAATAGAAAACCTGACAAAAGAAATAAAGGAATTTGTGTAAACAAGATAAAAGTAAATTAATTAAACATCTCAAGCACTAACAAGTGATAGCCTCTGATTTCAGGTTTTATCTTCACATGCAAGTAATCTATTGTAAGTTACTGATAATAAAAAATTTTAAAAAAAAGTACTAAGATATATTGTGGTTGCAAAGATAAGAGAAACCAAGAATGCAGAAACTCACTACACCAGGGATGAAAACATCTGAACAGATTGAATGATTGAGTGAATTATCACATCCAATGTGTCTCCCTCCTTCGATAACACACTTCAGATACAGTCCATAATATTCATCAATACCCACAGGAATACACGTGTACATCACAATAATTTCCAATATTGAACAGAGACAGTATCTATCAGTTGCTCTTCTTCATTTTAATTAATAAAAACTGTTTGTTTACATAGGACACTTTGAAGAATGGTGATGAGATGGTATGAGTAATTAAATTAGAATTGGCTAAATTTTGTTTACATAGGACACTTATAAACACATGGCATTATTTAATTTGCCAATAATTATATCTGGTGTGTTTGGTTTGTGTTTGTAGAATAGTTTTTGAGATAAAAAGTACGAAAACTTGTTTGGTTTGCCTTTTTTCAGAAATGGTTTTGGAAAATTGTTTTAGGGAGAGAGTTTTAAAAAAAGTGATTAATTTGATGTGTATGAGAGAGAGAGTGATTTTGGAAAGTAGATAACCAAACAAAATTTTGAGATTTTTTTAGAAAAATTTGTTTGGTTTGATTACTTTTGAAAATTAATTTGTAGAGAATTTTTCCCAAAAAAATTTCTGAAAAACAAACCAAACAAGGCCATCATATTTATAGGCATTTGCAACACATGCCAATTTGTAATGAGCTAAAATTTGCATGCCTACAATATCCATTCAAGGTACTAACACTATCAAAAGATCTCTATTACATGCTCAGTTCTCTCCACACTCCAAAAACACATAATGTTGTGGCCTGCCGTTATATGGAATTGCTCTTGTTGAACTTCTAATTTCCAGGGTGTTTCTCAATGGAATCACATCCTTGTCTTCGCAAGGCATTCACTTGGTGGCCCTCTAGCACTCTTTTCAATTGCTATTAGGATGCAAATTGTGGAGTTGCTAACATTGAGATTTCAAATCTTCTCTTTACCCTTCTTTCGATTTCACTTCATGAAGATGATGGAGTTGACACACATGAATGAGTGTCAACAGGTCTCGTTCTCACTTCAGCTTCTCTCACATTCTCACTTTGACATTGGGTTTCTCTCTCATTCTCACTTCAAAGCCAGATTGCCATATATGGGTTTGATTTCTATTAGGGGTTGTGATGCAGCACCAAGAAGAGAAAAATAAGAATACAAAAAACGAGGACCCCATAGCCAATCATATCATATATAATCTAAGAAAGCATTACATAAAAACCATATATATAAGCATAAGCACTATCTAATTAGGAAGCCCAAAAGGAATAAGAGATTTAACTAATAAAGAAATAAAATCCTATTAAAATCATAATTACTCATTATACAAAAACACCTATAATCATAGCAATGTAAATAGAATGTTATATCCCTATCTCTCCCTGACTGATTCAGAGTTCAAATGTGATTATATCCAACCCCCAACGTACATAGCTAACTTGGGCAGCTTTATATGAAGAAATCTTTTGTTTGCAGCACCTCTGAATTTGAAACACAAAATTTACGTGTAAAAGGAATACACTACACACATCAATTTTCAAATGTCACACATCTGAGCCAAAGATTTAATAGGATACCACAAACTTTCATCAATGCCCCACTTGATCACTAGAAGGAAAGAATAAATATGTATGGTTAGGAGATCGCACTACATCTATTCAGGCATGAAGGAAAGAAAACCTTGGCAACCCAAATGATCATAAAAACCAGAATTGAAGAAAATTATCTTTTTTCTATACAAGAAAAGCAAGTGATCATAATATAGAAGAGGGACAATGGTCGCTAAACACAAACGAGGAATACATAGAAAAAAGATAATGACCTTTGAAACAAGCAATGCAGCAAGTTGTCGCTGATCAAACTCCTCATCTTCATATAAGCTCTCTCTGCATGTGAAATAAACACAAACATTTATTTCCAAAGAACTAAATTGATAGAAATCTAAAAAATGGATTCCTTTTTTTTTGATAAGTAACAATAAAAATAAATAAATTTAACTGGATTCTACACCATCAGTAGTCCACTAATATCACAATTGTGATGAAAATCAAATGGCAACATACTCCAATACTATTACTTAATTAGTCAACTAGGACTACAGATTTGCATATGCAATATTCACACAAAAATAGGAAAGCATAAAAACTTCATCACAAGCTGGAGTAGAAAGCATCATTTAAACATAAACATCATACAGAATTGGTTTTGAAGAAGTAATCAGAGGAAAAAACATATTTATGGTACCCTATAAGTATTCACTAGCCAAAAATATGTCCACAAAATATTCCAAACAGTTCTTGCTCGATTCCTCTTAAGAAACAGTAACAAATAAGAAATATCTCTGAAACCCAAATTTTTACCCAAACATCAAATCAAACCCTAGATTCTGCATTATCTGCTTCAAACAAGTAAACAACAAGAGAGGAGAAAAAAAAGTTTAAATTTTGAACATCCATTACTTGTTACATAAGAAAAACAGGAACTACAGATACCTAGCTTAATTCAATCAAATTTCTAACTTTTTAAGGGAATCTTGTTGCTACTGTTGCACTAATTCTAAATGCACATATATATATATATTAAAATTTTATATTCTTCTATTTTCCTCTGTTTCCCAGCAACCAAGCAGAAAATTTCACGCCACAAACAGATCAAGAAAATTTGTTATTACATAAAACCCAATTCACAAACAGAAACGAAAACAAAGAGGAAAGCAAGAACAGAGAGAGAATTGAAAGAATTACATGATGGGAACGCTAGTTGATATCTCGGGCCAGAAGGAGTCAACAAAAGCGTTGAGATTGGAGAGAGCGTGAAGCTTCAGCAAGGGATGGCTCTCGTTCAGCATCGCCAAAAGCCCTCCGGCCGAGCTCACCATCGTCGCCGTCGCCGTCGCCGCCGCCGCCGCCGCCATGATCACCGCCCTGAAAATTACGCAATTTGAAGAATCGACGGAGGTATCAGATAGGTCTCGGTTCTAGTTTTGATCGAAGCAAATGTAAAGGCAGGGTTAGGGTTTTGAAGACGAAGAAACCCTAAGAAATTGGGGAGACGAAAGAGAGAAAGAGGAGTGTTGATCGAGATAATGTGTACGTATTTGCATATAAGGTCCTTTCTTGTGGATCGGGCAAACTGAGTTCAGCTCAACTTTACTAGTTTTTATTGCTCTAATTTTTTTACTCTTATCACAATTAATTAATGAAAAATCTCTCAAACTACATATCATTCTCAACTTTACTAGTTTTTATTGCTCTAATTTTTTACTCTTAGCACAATTAATTAATGAAAAATCTCTCAAACTACATATCATTCTAATTTAAATTATCAAATTTAAATAATAATCACCTTAAATTATTAAAATTTGTTATCTTAAGATTGCACGGTTTGAAACATATATTTAATGTTGATTTGAGATGTTCTAAATAAGTGTATTTTTTGACTTTTTACGAAAAGATGTACAGAAAAGTAGAGAGGTGATGTGATGGAAAAAAGATAAAAAGATAAAAAGTGTGTACTTATTAGTACACCCCAAACAAGGCTTTATAATTTTTTTTTTTAAAGATTTTCCTTGAAAAATAGAATGTAGTTTTAAATGTTAAAATTTTTTAAAAAATTACTAAATATTTTATACAATACTCACATTAATCATTTTCATGTGAGTATTGTGTAAAATATTTGATAATTTTTTTTAAAGTCCCAATATTACTTTTTTAGATTTTACACTTAAAAATGACTTATATGAAGTTATAACAAATTTATTAAAAAACTTATAGGTAAATAAATTTGTAATTGTTATTCAAAAATGATTAAATTGCACATAATAATAAAGTACTTCATGAAATGAAATTTTATGATACCTAAAATTAACTAGTCTATTTGCTAGCTTTTTATGTAAATGTTACTTCATCATAAAAATGACTAAGCTATAGAGAAAATGTTAAGCTATGCATTTAAAGTTGAACTGATTAACATAAAATATTTATAATTCTAGCTTAGCTTAGATTGACTTGTTTTGAAACTCCCAACTTAACATAATATTTTGACATGTATTATAAGGTAAATTAAGGTTAATTAAGATAACCATTTTGTAATCTTAATAAGATATCAAAACATAATAAGATTCATTTTGCAACAGATAATTTAAAATGAAAAGATTATACGTACTACAACTTAAATATCAAATACAATGTTCATAACTTTTGACAATTTCACCAAGAAAGATGATTAGAAATGCAATTGGCTCTCTAAAATTCTTATACATTATTGTAAATAGGTAGAAATTATAAATAAATAAATAAAATAGTTTGGAATAATTTTTTATAAAAATAATTTTAATTGATCAATGGACAAAATTTGAATGAATGAATGCGAGTTATAAGAAATAATTTGATTCTTCAACCATAGGATGCATCTTATTTGAATCGTTAATATTATATCATATATATACGAGCACGAAATAATCTTCTCGTATAATCTTGTTGATCAAGTTTGTACTCCTTCAAACGTTGTCGCTTTGCTACCTGAAAACACAAATGTGAGCTAGCCGCCGGGTGTGTGCTGGGAACCTCTCTGATGCCAAAGTCAGCAAGTAGACAATAGACACAAAAGCTTAATGTATTTCAGAGTCAGAATTCTCATATTTGTACATAAGTCCTGCCACGAGCTTTTATATATTCTACCTGGCACAATCCTAGTGGGACTCTTATTCTCCTTAGTAGAACCCTCCTAGGACTCACACTCCCAAGGATAATTATCTATCATGGTAATACCCTACTCACTACCAACCAAGTGAGATGGCTCAAACCTCCTTACCTCAGCTCGGTCGAAGCGGTCAACTGAGCTGGCTTGTTTCTGCCGTGCTCTTAATACAATAATAACGTAGATGGTGTTCTGCCAAGCTATACTTAGCTCGGCTTGTCTCTCTACTAACACCTCGGCCAACTTTCTAAGCCTAGCTTGAGATAGCCAAGTCAGACCTTTGACTATGTCTCTGCCCATCTTGGTCCCCAGATGACCTAGGACCGAGTTATCTAAAGCTCTCACCCCGGCCCATAGCTCGGTCCAAAGTTAAGGTAGATGGATCAAGCTCGGCCCAACCTCTTCTTCTAAATTACCCTCTCAATTGCCCCTTAATTCCAACTGCGAAGCATAATTGGGATTACTATCTTCAAGCCGCGCTAAAATATTACCTGAAGTGAAGCACTTCGGCTAGCCAAGCTAAAAAACTCACTCAGTTTCCCCAGTCTTTGACGTAGTATAGCCCGTTCTCCCATACTGTTGACACCACGTTCTTACTAGGACACATGGCACCTTACAATTGCCTCTATCGCTGTGACAACCATCAATCATAACTCTAAAATTTGAATAGTCCTACCATTTTACTTCCATTTCACATTTACCCCTTTAGTCTTCAAGCGTCTATTGTTTTTATTCATCTTCTATCCCAAAAACCAAAACAGCTTTTTGAGAGCGAAAACTCCAATTCTGCCTCTGCCCCTATTCAAGCTTTGGTACTTTTACTACTGCTGTAGGAAAGTCGTTTTGCTGCTCAACGTTTACACCAAAAACTCGTAAGTTTCACGTTTCATCTAAAAACTCTATATGACTCTTTTTTTTCCCAGGTGCTTGTTTCTCTTAGCTTTATAAACCCTTTATATTGTTTTTGCAAGTATACATAGTTTTTGTTTATGTACTAAAAACGAGTTTAGAATTAGCTTCCCAGAAACCCCACACCTTAGGAAGAACTCCAGTTTATCTGTAACTGGAATCATATAAATTTTGAATCCAGAATTCACAATGAAACCGAGCTATAACAAGTTTGTGCTCACTTGGACGTGCCTCCCCGAACTAAGGAAACGTTGCCTAATCATAACCGAGTTATAGCCTAGCTCACTTCATGGACCGAGATAAAAATCTCGCCCTCTCCCAATACCAGGTAAAAACCTTGACCCAGTTTTTAGCCGAGCTATACACCATTACTTCAATCAAGACTGAACAAAATAATTTATATTGATGCCTTAGCTCGGTCACTAGTTGGCCATAACACATTCTATGTTCTTTACTGTGCAGACTCTTGACTAGGTTTACTCAGGCACACCATTCACTACAAAGCCAGGTTAAGGTGCCAAGCAGATACTTGTAAACAAAAGCTACCTAAAATGGGCAAATACCGGTGCCTTGTGAGTTCGTCCGGCGCTATAGCCGAATTTTGAAAGGATTATCACATCTCTGAAGATGTTTAATTTGAACTAGCCGAGCCGATCCGAACACCACACCCTGGGGTAGATCGGGCTTTGTTTCGTTCACACTGTTGTCCATTGTAGAGGGCGGACTCAAGCTCCCAATCCAGCCCCTAATTTGTGAATTCCTTAGGCAAACCAGACTACGTCCCACACAATTATCCACCAACACGTACAGAACAATAAACGGCATAGTCGAACTAAATCACCGCCTTGTCCTTAACCTCGGACTGGCCGAGTGTAGACATCTCATTTTTGACCGTCCTTAAGACTTGGACGTCATCGCTTGTGCACTCGATGATTATGACTATTTGTGCTCGTTTTAGTGCCCGAAGTCCTCGGCGGAATGTTCTGTCTTTGAGCCTTCAAACCTTATCCATTCTATGCCCGGTTTTGGACCAAAACCTTCAAGCCTGTAACCCCTGGTGGCGAGCTGGCCACTGTTTGAGTCTACTGGCCACCAATTGTGCCCTGTCAGCCACCCTTGTGTCTTGCCGGCCAATGGTGCGGCCTGTCGGCCATCATTGGTGGCCTGTCGGCCACCAGTGTTTTTTTTCAGATATTTTGGTGACAGCTGTTCTAGCTGTTACCACAATTAGCTTCATCTCCCTACACGTGTAGGGAGGGATTTCTCTCAGCCAAATGCATGTTTTGCTATATATATGGGGTCTCCTCCCCCATTTTTGAGGGTTAGAAAATTTGAAACAAAAATCTCTTTCTCTCTCTCTCTCTCTCTTGCAAATTTGTGCATTTTAGCCTACACACACTACACTTTTGCCTACACCTCCTTAACCAAAGTTGATAATCTTTGAGCTGAGGTTCCTTGAAGCCTTCTTGGAGCTCTTGAAGTTGGTTTTGGCTTGAATTAGTACCTAAAGTTGATCTTTGCTTCAAGAGGTATACTACTTCCCTTTTAAGCTTACTTTATATACTTGTTTTTCTATCTATTCCTATTGTTTTTGGGCCATAAAAAACTCTATTTTTGTGGGCTGAAATTGGTGTTTTAGGTCATTTAAGGTTAGGGGGGTATCACCCTTCTTTATTCCTTACTTGTAAGGCTTTTCCACCTTTGTTTCCCACCTTCAAACTATCTTTTCTTGGGCTTTTGAGCACTGAATTTCAGAGTATTTTCAATGGTAAAAATCATGTTTTGAGGTCTAAAATTAGAGTGGTTAGCCTCCCCTCTTTGTGTCTTGTTTGCTAGCCTAGTTAGCTCTATGTGTTAGCTTAATTTTCTAGCCTTTTGTAGCTTAATTCCAACATGTTTCAGGTTATATTTTAGACTATTTTAACTCTATTTTTGGATGTTTATTACATTTGAGTCTTGCTTTGCATGCCTCTAGTGTAATAATCTTGACAAGCTTGGTGTTTTAAGCCTTTAGGCACCACTTGTTTGAGTTGATTGCATCTGTTTAATGCTTTTCTTACTTAATTTCAGCACTTATTAATCTTTGCAACCTCCGTCATTTCTTGACTTTTTATTTGCTTTGAGGGTTGTTTCAACCTTAGGATAGTTTAAGCTTAAGATTGAGGCCCATGCTTAATGGTTTAATCCTCTTTTGGGGGTTCAGTACCAACGGCATGACACTTCTCTTTTGCCTTAAACTACCCCTTGTTTGACACATTCTTCTCTTTAGAGGATTTACTCACCAGTGGACTTAATTGGTTAAAGAATGGAATGGTAAATTAAAAAGGGCAAACAAAATGGAAACTCAAATGGTGCAAGATAAGAAATTGGTTGTGTTTTGGTGTGTTCAATCGGACGTTAATTGAACACAAGGAAAATTAGGGCATTTCATACTCAAAGTGATGAAATGTGTCAATTTTTCTAGGGTCTTCATTGCCCTTGATCATGCATGATAGGATGATTTTTTTTAGGTCTTGTTTGTGCATTTATTAACTTGTACATCTTGGTTCCTTAGCCATCATGCAATGAAATTGCTTGATTGATGGTTTTGAAGACTAAGTGTATCACTCTTTTGAGATGTTTTGATGATAAGGAGGGATACACAGTACAAACAACCTATGAGGATACCCTCTCTTTGCCCTATTTACTCTCTGTTGCAGCAAAAAATGGTATGTCATCAGTGGCCAGCTGGCCACTGTTATTGGCCGGCAGGCCATCACTGTTGGACGGCAACCCCTCAATGGTGGCCGGCCGGCCACTACTTCTGGCCTGTCAGCCACCAATGAATTTTGAGCAGTGTGCTTGTGAAGAATGACAGAGTTGATCTAGAGAAAGAAAAAAGTGTAAGAGTGGTGCAACAGAGGCATATAGCAGCTGACAGTGGATGTTCTTCGGGTGGAAACCGAGCATGCATGAGCCTCTCTCGCTCCTCGGGACTAGTTAATTAGTTTAATTAGTTGTAGTTAATTAGTTTACTTATTTAGTTAGTTTTGATTAATTAAATTAGTTTGTGTTGTAATATTTAATTAGTTTATCTTAGTTAAATTCTTAGCTTAGAGTTAGCTAATTAATTCAAGTGTTGTAATAATTAGTTAATTAGTTTAGCTATTTATTCTGTTTGTAATAATTAGCTTAATTAACTTAGCTGTAATTAGTTGCTAGTTAGCTTTTATTAATTCGGGCTCTCATTCGTGAGAGTATAATGTAATAATGTGTATGTCTTCCAACCCCACGTCTTTCTCCCATTTATTTATCCGCTTTTGATGGTTAGATTAGGGACATGTTTCAATTAGCATACCTTATACTTGCATCCATTTATCTTGTATTGCATGCACCGAGGCTCGGCGCATCATTTAAACTGCATTGTCATTCCAATACTTCTTTGAATACGTGCTTAGACCGCATGTTATTTAATTTAATTGATTCATATGCCACATTAGTAGCCGAGCTTAGTAATTGCATATCGCATGTGTTGCATTAGTCATAATTGTATAGTTAGAATCAATCATTTTTCTAACTTTGTTTTCCTTTGGCTCAGAGTACTAGGTGAGTTTTTAGTGCTTTAGCATACTTGCATGAGTGTGTGTGATTGCCATGACTAACATGCTTGCCATGAGGCTAAGTGCTTACTTGTTAAACTGTTCGCGTGCCTGTGGATGAAGGCTTGTTGCTTGAATTGGAATGATTCAATAAATGTACGTTTAAGCCCACTATGTCTAGTGGCAAAGTTGCAAACTTTAAGCCCACTTTGTTTAGTGGCAAAATCAAACCCTTTTCAAAAAACAAACATGAAATTGAGTTGTTCCAATTTGAGCAAACTAGTCTATACTTGTGTGTGTGCTCATCACATAGTAATGCTAGCATAATAACCGGAACAAGAGCATATAATGTTGATAAAAGTCATATCATGATTAGTAGAGACCGATCTGTGATCAGGCGAGCATGGATGCTTAAATGCATTCATGACCTTCCCTTCTTGTACCTAAGTTCCCGAGCCGAGACAATCTTGGTGATAACGGACACATGGCCTTTGGCACAAGTCATGGGCTAAATTTTCCAAAAAATATTTAGGTGGCGACTCTGTATTTGGCAAAGCAGTCCATTTTTGGCAACTTGATTCAAAATCGATTTTCCAAAAGATTTGTCAGATTTGGACTTTTTGGTGTTTATCAATTTGACATTGCACTTGTGAGATTAGATTCAGAACCATAGGAGTTCGAACTGTAGGGCTTTCTTTCGAGCTTCCGAAAGAGGGCACGAAAAAGTCGAGCTACCGTTTCTAGCGACTCTACTGGGGATTTAGAGAACTTGACTCGAACTTATGATATGAAATTTTATCTACACTTATGTGTTTCTTCGCATTGTATTTGCATTGGTACGCCTAAGTCACTGTGTTTGCCATCTGCTGTTTCTGGACGGTTTGCCGAAGGCTTGCCTAAAAGCTTGCCAAAAGGCTAATCGGTTGTGGGCTCTGCCACAATGGGAATACAACCCTTGGATCTGGACTACCGTTGTACCATTTGATCCTCCTTTCACTTCTCGGTGGTAGGTGTGAGGGGTATATTAGGTAGTCTTGTTGAGGTACCCTTTTTGATCATTTGGCTTAGTTGCATATCGAAAGCCATAGAGACTGTTCCAAACTAGAACATGCTGCTTACTCGAATCCAGGATTGTGTGAAACACTTTGTTTTGAATAGTGAACTCTAATTCCTGACGAAACTAGGACAGGATAACCCTACCCCCTCGTAGAGGTGTTTTGTTCTCACTTAATTGGTATGTGCTTTTAGAGTGAAACTCTACAAGAATGTGTGTATCAGTTGCAAGTTTGGGTATCAATTTTAGGGGACAGAAATTCAGTGTTGAGTGCAGTTCTACAACTTTTGATTACAACTGTGTGTTGTTCACATCTGAGCTGAGGTGCTGTGCGGTTTCTGATTTTTGTTTTCCTTTTTACTTTATTTCTTTTTGCAAGGTAGTTTATCACAATTGCTTTGGACAGTTCAGATATCCCTCGAGCACTCTGGACCCATGTAAAGAGACTTTACAGATCCGGATATCTTGTCAGGGGACAACCTGTGTTTGCTTCGCTTCCACCGGTTAGTAGACGGAGGAGGGTTAAGCATAATTCACCAGTTCAGCAATCACCTACATCCAGTCAGGGACAGTCTTCTGCATCCAGTCCAGTAAGAGATTACTCGCCAATTCCGATGGCACAATATCCCCTGGTTGGTATGGAGGACTTGATCCATCATCTCCAACAAACAGTGGAAACCATGCAGCAAGATACTGCCCGCCAAGCTGAAGTTATAGCTCACCAAGCTGAAGTGATAAACGGGCTGCAGCAACAATAACCACAGCCGGTAGCGGCTTCTACATCTCATGAACCTCCAGTGGGTATCCCAACACCCGGAGTTACTGCTAATGCTCAGGCTGAGAATCAGGGCAACCTAATAGACCCCATCCCACCACAAGCCTCCAAGGCACCAATGTACCAAACTGAGGTGCCGTTTGAATTTGAAGTTGACCCAACTGTATTAAAGGTCAACAAGTTGGAGAAGCTTCTCAACCGGGCACAGGGCGTGAACTCAATCCTCGACATCGAAGATGGATATACTGACTCTGCAGTAACCCTGCCAGACCCATTCAAAATGCCACACATAGATTGGTTTGATGGCTCTGGGGATCCTATGGTCCATCTACGGTTGTTCTCCGATATCTTGCGGCCGATGGGCCTTATTAAACTTCAAAAGCTGACGCTTTTCGGCCAAACCTTGTTAGGAATAGCGGCTATCTAGTATGCAAAGCTGGAGAACTCTGTGAAGCGGAGCTGGAAGGAAATAGCTGAGGCCTTCATTGCGTAGTACTCCTACAATACCCAGATCGAGGTCACAACCTGTGATCTTGAGGCAACCTGTCAGGAGCCAAATGAGGGCTTCTCGGACTTTGTAACTAGGTGGAGGGCCAAGGCTTTGATGATAACTACCAGGCCATTCGAGAAAGATCAAATCTGGATGGTGGTTCGCAATCTGCAAGAGAAATTATTGCAGAAGATGATCGTCTTACCGTTGTTCATATTCACTGGACTCCACGAGATAGGGGTTCAGATTGAAGATGCAATGAAACAGGGGTTGATAACTGATGAGAATAAGTAGGTCAAGAGGCCTTTTACATGTAGTTCCAATGCAACCACGAGTGGAAGCACAACCGCGTAGCCATTTGATATGAGTGTCGTCACCATCACAGCCAAGACCGCCAACCCTTTCGCCAGTACGACTCCATAAACCTCAAACAGCCAGGCCAGATCTCAAAGAGTCTTTACCCCACTCTATATGCCTTTATCCCAAGCCCTGAGGGTGCTGATCAAAAAGGGGCATCTTAAGTTGTTAGAGCCTCGCCCATTACCCGATCCTCTTCCACCTAAACACAACCCGGTCAAATACTGTGCATTTCACTAGTAGCACGGTCACGACACCGACCAATGCTACAAGCTGCATCATGAGATTCAAGATCTCATTGACAACAAGGTGATAGCACCACCCCAAAAGCCAAATGTAACTACCAACCCTCTCCCAGCCCACAACCAAGTTCTCCCACCTCGGAACTTAAACCTAATACATACACTGGCCATCCCATATGACCCCAACGTATATATTACCCCTTCTCACCTACCCAAACCGGCCGTGTTCATCCTTGAAAGCACGGACTTGTGCATAATGGACATTTCCACACTTCAACCTGAATCTGTGGTGGTGATAATGGCAGAATAATGGAGGTTGGCCTCGGAGGAAAATGTCAGTCCATTGTCTGAGAGCTCTACGGACTTATCAGAAGGGGTGTATGACCCGTGCTGTTACATTGTGTCAGTTGATCAAACTAAGCCCAAAGTGGTATTGCCAACAACAACAGAAGTCAATGTGGTTAGAGAGGATAACCCAAGTCAGGGACTAGATGATCTGGCGGAGTTGGAAGAGGACTTAGACAATCTGCAGTTCTATGACAAACAAGATCAAATGGACGTACAGATTGACTGGTTTGATCTGAATGGGTCGACGGACAACTCCGGGTGGCGTAGTGATGAACCTGACCGGGAGGAAGGAACTGAACCAAAACTTGAAGAAAAGGAAACAAGAACAACTGCAATGGTCGGAATGGCCAAGGAAAAAGGGAAATTACTGGAGAGCACCGGCATCAAGAATTTAGCTCAAGAACTGGGCGCCATGAGTACTGCAGATACTGAACAGGAAGCCGCGTTAAAGCGGTTTGTGTAAGAAAGGGATCAAGATAAACAAGAAGCTGGAAAAACCCAACACCCTATAGGGGATACTTCTAATGAGAGAATGATCAAAACGGAGCCGGACAACTATTTGTCGGCTGCCGGAGGTACATGGTGGGAGGATGATGATCTGCTTTTGGCTCACACCGATGAAGATTGGAGTAAAGACCTGCCAGATAACACCTGGTACTCTGAAAAGATTAACCATATGACGAGGAGTGGACGGTATTTCAAGCCCCCGCACTTGGACCAAGTTGAAGCCTCCGGGAAAGATAAAGAGGTAGAGAAGAAGGAAAAACAGTTGGAAGAAGAGGCGGTGCTGAAACAACTGAAGAAAATTCAGGCCGATATTTCAATCTGGGGTTTGCTTATGGCTTCTCGAGTGCATCAACAGGCTGTGCTATCAGTGATAGACAAAGCAAAATTGTCCAATGACACCACTCCTGAACAGCTTGTGTGGTTAGTTTTCCCAAGTGGTGCCAATCCAACCTTGACCTTTTCAGAGAAAGAATTACCTCCAGAAGGCTCAACACCCAACAAACCTCTGTACATATCAGTCGAGTGCAGAGAAAAGTGGGTGCTAGTGGTATTGGTCGATACAGGGTCAGCCATCAATGTCTGTCTGTCTATCGTGTACAGCTTATGCCATTGGCCTGAAACTAGCAGATTTCGTGCCTACAGCCCAGGTGATTCGAGCGTACGATAATACCAGCAAAGAGGTTATGGGCACGGTACAGATCAGAGTTCAAGTGGGCCCAGTTCAACAGGATATTGAGTTCCATGTCCTGGACGTGCCGGCCACTTTTAATCTATTGCTAGAGTGACCTTGGTTGCACCAAGTGAAAACCGTCTCTTCTACCCTCCACCAAATACTAAAATACCTCCATGGGAAGGGGGTGACTATTGTATTCTCCGTCAGAGGTAACTACACTTGTGCTAGAAATTGTTCATGGCAAGGAGGATGTATTCCTTTCAGGGTTTACTCTAGCTAAGGCCTGAGCAATGCAAACTATCTTAGCAGCAGATGAGGGCTTGTATGTCAGTGCCTAATCAATCTATTTCATGAATAAGCTCCAACATGTGCTAGGAATGGGGTTGGGAAGAAGTGACCGTAAAGGCGTCACAACACTGGCTGATGTGCCACATAATCCGCATGCCTTTGGTCTTGGCTATATGCCCACCAAAGAGGATTGGGTTAGGAAAGGAAAAGAGATGGCAGACAGAACCAGAGCTAAGCAACCCGGAAATGTTATGAGCTTAATCACAGGCCGATCTGGAGAACACTGAACGACCATTTTGTTCGGGAGGGAGAAGACTTCCCATTTTGCGGCTTCCTTGAGCCCTTGTTGAATTTTGAGAAACAACGTGTTCCTGGCTTTAAAATCTTCTTTGACTTGCAATTGTAAGATAGTGATATAGGGGAAAAGGCTGAGCCAACTACTGAAGCTGAGAAGAGCATGGAAAATGACTCAGACAACGGCGAACTTGAAGTAGGAGCAGTACTGGCATGTCTCCTTTCAGATCTTTTGGCCGACTCAGAGAGCTTGGGAGATAACCTAACCATTTCCATGATCGGGGAACCAACCGGGTGTGAAGCCTTCTAGTGGTATATTGGATGCATTTGACGCACCATCTTGTTTGGCAGTTGGAGGAGGGCTACCTGTCTAGTAGTTCTGAGTCGGGTAGTGAGCCAGAATCTGATTCCACAGAGTCTGTGGAGTCGGAATCAAATTCTGGTGCTTCTAAGTCTGAGTCTGGTATTCTTGGAAGTGATAACCCGGATGCCAAGGTCTTGTCCAAGTTATCTTTTTCTTTTGCTTTTGAGTCGATTGTAACTGAGGAGCTGGATGAGCTGGACTTGATGAATAAGAATGCCACTGCAAATTCTGAGTATTTCTCTGTGCCGCTTGTTTATTGCATTGATCATGATTTTCAAAATTTTGATGAAAACGAAGAGGAAGGAATTCCTCTGGTTTTGAAAATTTTGATTACTTTAGAGGAGGAGAGGTTTGCAAAACCCCTTGCTGATGAAATCATTGCTTTTAATGTGGGTACTGAGAAGGATTCACGTCTAGTCCAGATCAGGTCTACATTGCCTTCGGAGGAGCGCGAGTGCTTAGTCGCTTTATTAAAAGATTTCAAAGATGTTTTCACGTGGTCTTACGAAGACATGCCTGAAATCGATCCTGAGATTGTATAGTGTCGAATCCTTCTTGACCTCGAGGCCCGACTCGTCAAACAGAAGTTACGGAGAATACGCTCGAATTGGGCTTTGAAAATTAAGGAAGAAGTAACCAAACAGATTGAGGCAGGGTTCTTGCTTGTGTCTGAATATCCAACGTGGTTGGCCAACATTGTTCTAGTCCCGAAAAAGGATGACAGAATCATAGTCTGTGTTGACTTCAGGGATCTGAATAAGGCTAGTCCAAAGGATAATTTTCCCCTGCCATATATTGATGAATTGGTGGACATCACTGCAGGTCATGCATTGCTCTCCTTTATGGATGGATTTTCCAAGTATAACTAGATTCTGATGGCGCTTGAAGACAAAGAGAAAACCGCTTTCACTATATCGTGGGGAACCTACTGCTACAGGGTGATGCCGTTTGGGTTAAAGAATGCCGAGGCTATCTATAAAAGGGCTACAACCACAATTCTGCATGATATGATCCACAAAGAGGTCGAGTTGTACGTGGACGACATGATTATCAAGTCTAAAGAAAGAGAGGGCCACTACACCGCCTTGAAAAAATTCTTTCAACGGATCAGAGAATATAGACTGAGGTTGAATCCACAAAAGTGCACTTTCGGTGTAATAGCAGGGAAAACCACTTTTTAGTCTCCTAAAGAAAAGAAAGAAATTCCGATGGGATGATCGATGTCAATTCGCTTTTGAGCAGATGAAACAGTACCTTCAGAATCTGCCTGTATTGTCGTCACCAGAGCGGGGGAAGCCCTTGATTTTGTATCTGTCAGTAACGGACACAATAATGGGATGCATGCTTGCTCAGGAATCTGAGGATAGGGTGGAGAAAGCCATCTATTATTTGAACAAGAAAATGCTAGATTATGAGACTCGCTACACTTCTTTAGAGAAAGCTTGCTTAGCCTTGGTATGGGCTACCAAGAAGTTGAGGCACTACTTGTTAGCTTACTCCGTAATTCTGGTTTCGAGATTAGATCCCATCAAATATCTCTTTGAGAAACCAGCGCTTACGGGTAGGCTAACCTATTGGTTGGTTCTCTTTTTCGAATTTGATCTGAAGTATGTCACTTGCAAGTCAGTCAAGGGGAGAGCAGTAGCGGAGTTCCTGGCAAATCACCCAGTAGAAGGGGTTGAAGCGGTAGAATACATGTTCCCAAATGAAGCTATTCTGCAAGTCAAGGAAGAGATTTGGACAATGTACTTTGACGGAGCGTCTAATCAGTACGGTTTTGGAATAGGTGTGTTGCTGATAGCACCCGAAAATTCCCATATACCTTTAGCCTTCAAACTTCGGTTCAAGGTATCCAATAACGAAGCAAAATATGAGGCGTGTATTGCTGGTTTAGAAGCCGCCCTGGAACTAGGGGCAAAAAGGTTGGACGTCATTGGGGACTCGAACCTAATTGTGTCTCAAGCAAATGGAGACTGGAATTTCAAAGAAGAAAATATGAAATTTATCACCAGACCCTGGACATTCTGATTCCTAGATTTGAAAAGCTGACTTTCACGCATCTACTGAGAGAGAACAACAGGTTCGTTGACGCCTTATCAACTCTATCTTCTATGATAGACATCCCATTGAAGTTCGAATACGTCCGATCATCATTGAGTAGAGATACACGCCGGCCTACGAGACTATCGCAGCAATAGATGAAGCACAAGATCAAAACCCTTGGTACTATGACATCTGGAACTTCTTGGAAAATGAGGTTTATCCACCAATGGCAAATGCCAAAGACAAGAGGGCAATACGGCGAATGGCCATTCAATTTATCCTCTGCGAAGGTAAACTGTACAAGAGGGGTCATCTGGAAATGCACAAATTGTGTGTCAAAGCAGAAGAATCAAAACGCTTGATGGAGGCCATCCATGGGGGAGAGTGTGGAGTGCACATGAACGGAATAATGTTAGCTCAGAAGATTCTCAGGCAGGGTTACTACTGGTCCACTATGGAGGAGGATTGTATTGGTTTTATTCAACGATGCCACAAATGCCAAATTCATGCCAATCGCATGAACATCCCACCGTCAAAGCTGTACAACATGACTTCACCATGGCCTTTCTCAGTCTGGGGATTGACGTCATTAGGGCAGTCACGCCGAAAGGGTCAAATGGGCATGAATACATTCTGGTGGCAATTAATTACTTCATGAAATGGGTGGAAGCTCAGTCTTACGCATTGTTAAAAGCAGCGCATGTAGCTAAGTTCATCCGAAACAACATCATTTGTCGTTATGGAGTCCCAAACGAGATCATTTCAGATAATGGTTCCCACTTCAAGAAGGAAGTGATTGACTTGTTGGAGAAATACAATGTGGCTTTTCATAAGTCATTTACATACCGGCTGCAAACCAACAGAGCTGTTAAGGCCGCCAATAAGAACATTAAGCATATTCTGCAGAAGATGGTTGAGACCTACAGAGACTGGCTAGATAAATTGCCATTTGCACTCTGGGGTTATAGAACTTCAATCCGGACGTCTATAGGGGCAACTCCTTACTCTCTTGTCTATGGAATGGAAGTTGTTCTGCCAATCGAAATAGAAGTCCAGTCACTGCGAGTTATGGCTGAGTGTCAAATAGTAGAGGTGGACTGGCAGCAGAGCAGGTTCGAAGAATTGATGTTGTTTGATAAGAGAAGGTTAAAAGCATTGTACCATGTTCAGGGTTATCAACGCAGGATTGCCAGGGCTTTTAACAAGAATGCTAAGTCCCGGAATCTCAAAAAAGGGGATTTGGTGCTAAAAGACAACCGAGCTCCCATCCATGACCCGAGGGGCAAGTTCAGACCCAATTGGACTGGTCCTTACATCATCAAAACTATTTGGTTGGGTGGAACAGTTATTCTCATAGACCTGGATGGCCTAGAATTTTCCCAACCGATTAACATGGATAAGTTGAAGAAATACTATCCCTGAAAGGCTCTCTAGGCCGAAAACCTAGAAGGGCAACCTAGGCAAAAGTTAGAGCACAAAAAAATTAGAAATAAAGAAAAACTGAGCTCACAGGGTTGAAAACCCTAAAGGGCGGCCTTGGCAAAAGTTAGAGCGCAAAAGGAGAGAGTTAATACTTGAGTGAACCTGAACCGAACTATGTAAGACCTGATTCCCATCTTCAGGATACGTAGGCAACTTTATCCTGAAGTTTGGCCATAAACACCTCTAAATCAACTGTCATGTCCATGTGTCTGATCAGGTCATCTTTGTCTGTTCTCTTCCTGAGGGTTCGGTTGTGATCTTTACTCTGAAAGAAGAGCTGATTACAATGTTGAGCAGTGCTATTCAATCAAGGGGCAATTTGTGATCTTTTGATTCGGGGTTGTACATCTCGAGGATTGATTCTATGCATGTTAAGTGGTGATCATTTTCGAAAACAATTTTGAAAAGTTTTGAGAAAAGTTGATTTTTGCTCAAATTTTGCCTTTTATAACTTGGACCATTTTTGGACCAAAAGGAAAATTTTCAGTACTCACAACGTTAATTTCATTGATTTCAATACAAAGTTCTCCAACTCTCAATACAAATCAAAGTTGCTTTTATTATATTCATAAAACTTGAAAAGTAAGATCAAAATAATAAACTAGGGACATAGATGACTCAGGTGCTCTTGCATCCCTCGCTTGTGCTTGTGGAAGCTTCTGATGCCAAAGTGGGCCAGATTTGTGGCACTCGCCAGAAAGGGCGCAATTGAAACTAGGGGCAGGTGCCAGAAGCTCTCTCATCCTCCAAGCAGTGAGGTACCTAGCCAAATGTGAACCTCGGATGGGGAATGAAACCGGGTACTCTACCCTTTCTTCTAGGTAGATCTGATCATGTCCAAACTGACGTTTGAACCAGAATAGGAAGTAGAATACACAGTGTGTAAGGTCGATCAGTTGAATGCCAGGTTGTCGAGTCATGCTGTAGCTCATTTCGGTCAGATTAAGCTTGGGGCAACTCCAAGCAATGTCAGCAGTAGACCTGTTGCACATCCAGTGGCACCACTATCCCTCGTTGGGGAAATCCACTAACTGTTGGCGGAAAAAGTATGCTCGAGCTAAGTATGCAGGGCAAGAGTCCACTGCCTTCAGTTTATCCATCAGCCACATCTGGGAAGGGATGAAAGAAAAGAGAGATTAAAGAATAGAAAGATGTATGTTGAAAGAAAAGTGAGAAAAGGGTTTTGAGAGAAAAACAGAGCATGAGTGCCAAGCGATGTGAAAAACACATATTAGAAAGGATGGGAAACATTACCTGAAGAAGTAGTGGACTTCCTGCAAATTTGCTAGTCTCTTGCCGATGGAAGGCGTCTAGGTCCCATCAAAGTCTCGGCCAGCACCAAGTCAATGCAACTCTTGCCATCTTTCAAACCTTGGGCCACTTCAATTAGCCAAAAGCTAGACCTGCCGAAACTAGAGGCAAGGAGGAAATGACCCAACATACATAAGCAACGGGCATGTTGCCTAAAACCCTGCCAAAGAAGGTCGCCGTGGTCACCAATGGCAGAAAATCGATGAATCAGGCTGGGAACATCCAACTCTCCGTTGTGAACTAAGGATCGAGCCTCATGTAGAGTGAGCCCACACATCTGTCCCAAAGCTTGGATGTGGCCGAAACAGGGCTGAGGTATGATTTTCTCATCGCACCGAGATTCCATTAGCACCTGAAATTCTTCAATTGTCAAGCATATCTCTTGTCCCCCGAAGCTAAAGACATGTGTAATCGAGTTCCAACATTTAGCCACGGCATGAAGGAACGAAAACAAAGCGGAGAACGGCTTAGCGGGAAAAGTGCATAACCTCGAAAATTTACCTTTTCTGAACCGTCTAAAGTCGCAATCCAATCCAAGAGTTTTTCGGCAAAAAATGACTCAATTTGTGAAGAATTTGCAGTTGAAATGAAGAAATCACAAAACTTAACCTTTTGTAAAAGATAAGGCAGTGAGTAGAAGCCAACTGTCAATAATCTTGAGGTTCTGCGCATTGCCGGCCACCGTTGGTGGCCGACATCCTTTCTCCTCTAGCCGGTAGCCTCCCTTTTGGCCTGCTGTCCACCTGTGTGCTGAAAAGTGGGGGTAGCTTGTGTTTTATCTTGTCTTTTGTGTTTTCGGTGGTCTTGTTTTGAGTCCTTTTTTTTTTACAAGCTTGTCAAGTTGTATTTGAGTTGTTTTGTTTATCGAGTTGTTATTGTGTTGCTTATCGAGTTATATATTGCATTTTGTATTTTGGTTGTTGGTTGGTTCATTACCCGATTAAGCATCTTGTTTTAATCAAACACTCTTAGCCATTTCAATTCCTTGTCTATTTCATGCATATATGGTGCTCATGATGCAAAAATGACAACACATTTTTCATAAAACTGCCGATTTATTTCGATCATGGCTTTTTACAAAAGAAGAGTACAAGTTTTAAAGCAAAACAGAACTTCCTAAAGCTATACATGTGCTAATGCTACTAACAAAAAGAAACTAAGCAAAGTACAAATAAATTAGCGCCAGTCATCTCAGGCTCGAGAGGCCCTCTTCATCCTCTTCCTAGGGGAAGACTCAGAGCTATCTCCATCAGCGCCACTATCTGAAACAGACCCTGAATTGAAGCCAAAATCGGAATCATCGCCGCTCTCTACTCTCGAGCCTAACTCAGCATCACTTCCACTCTCAGATCTCGAGTCACCATCATCTCCACCCTCAGAGGACTCAGATTGCGGAATCACTGCCTCTCCGGAGTCACTGGTCTCAGTATCATCGTCACTCAACACTGGCTCCAAAGGGCTCTTCCAGCCTCGAGCACGACGCTCCTCTCGGTTACGTGCTAGGGCCCGTCTCTCGTTTCTCTCTGCTACTGGAGGAGGTAGTGGTGGTACAGGCACAGTCATTGCCGCTGGTGCTCTCGGTATTATTGGAACCTGAAAAGATGTAGTATTGGCATATCAGATACAATGTATAGTTACAGATACAGTATGATGAAAATGGTGGAATGCAATGAGCCAGACACAGTGCAAGTACAGTACAGTGTGTCAGGGCAGCATATTAGTGTGATGCAACAAGGGGCAAAATGCATACTGTGATATGAGTATCAATGCTTCAGTAAGAATCATGTGCACAGTAATGTGGAGAATACTGAAATGCGGGCAAAGAATAGGGGAAAATACCTGGATGCCATGAAGACTAAGCAGTGCCTCCCTCCCCAATATCATGCTCTCGAACAAAGCTATTAGCTCAAGCAGTCCCTCAGTGTATCCCGAGGGTGCTTGTAGATGTATTGGGAATGATCAGTATCTAGAAGGAACAAATATCAGAAAGAAAATGGAAAACTAAGGAAAATATGGTACATACTGGAGGAGCGTTGTGAGCTCGGACATATCTATGCCCGGCCTCCGTTGGCTTAATCGGAATCTGATACGAGGTCCCGGCCGGGCTCTAGCATGTCAGCATGGTCGGGATCTCTAGCCAACCGGTAGCCTGTCTAGTGGGAGGAACCCCTCAAATCCTGGCCCTTGTCGCCTGAGTCCTACCTGCCATAGGGGCACCTGTTGCTGTGCCTGCACGAGCACCCGTCAAGGGAGGCATGAGGTGTGTCTGAATGAATATCGAATAATTCCCCTCTCCACGGAAGTAGTCGGCATCTAAGCCCTCTGTGAGCTGGATCATCTCCTAGAAGGAGAGGCTCTCCGTGGTCCTCATGGATGCTAGGGGCGGCATGAGAACTACCAGCTCAAGCAAACCCATGGTCTGGTGCATGAACCGCTTACCCAGGAACCAAGCTCGGCAAACCGGGCCCTTTAGCAGAAGCCGAAAACGGGAGGCCCCCCAAGCACTGGCATACTGGTCTCTAACTCCAGCCGGCATCATCGCCCAAGGCTGCTAAGTGATCTGCAAACAGGGGATATACGGATTGTTAGTCGTCGTCAGTTGTTGATAAAGCAAAAATAACTGTGAGTTTGAGTTATCTCCCCCGCAGCCACTGTGTCGAAGTACTGGCGAAAGAAATAGAAGGTCTCCCGGGTCCTCCGCAGGCATCTGTCGTCGTACTGATAAGAGTATGGCACAACAGGGGACATCTCCATCTCCACCTCCGGCTCCGGAGTAAGGGTCGGGAAATATGCATATACCAAAAATTACAAGGAAAAGGCAACAATGAGTATACAATGTATAGATACAAGGAATGCAGAATGTGTAGTACAGTGTATAGAGAGTACAGATGCAGAGAATGCAGAATGCAGAAAGCCAAATGTGTAGTACAATGTATAGAGAGTACATATGTAGAGAATACAGAATGTGCGATGTAGAAAGCGTAGAGTATAGATGTAAACAATGTAGTATGCAGTGTACAGAAAGTGCAAAGCAGAAAGCACAGAAATAGAAGATAGAAAATGTAAAACAGAAATGTAAACCATACCTCCTAGGCTCGCCAATAGCCTCCGATCTTATCTCCCCTCCTACGGGATGTTGAGTTCATATAGCCATATAGTGTGGCGAGGCCAGCTCCTCTCCAGTCATATAGCCGGACCTTAGGTAAGTCCACCAAAGCGCTCAGTAGACACAGCCCTACGGTGTTCCACCTGTTCGCAAATAAGGTGGTACTGAAGAGGAACATTAAAAAGCCCTGGGCGTAGTGCTCAGTCTCCTCTGGGTCTCTAGATCTCTCCATCGAAAGTGCTCGGCGAACCAGCTATATTGGACTATGGCGTGCTCCCAACAAGTATAGCCAAACGGCCTCCCACTCGCCCATGTCCATATCGTAAGGGATCGGATTACCCCCTACTTCTACACCCGTGAGCATGGCGAAGTCATAGGGAGTCATCATCATCTCCCTGGCGGTGGAGAAGTAAAAGGAGTTAGTGGTATCCTACCACCGCTTCACTAATGCACCAAAAAGCAGTCGACTCGCGATATGGTGCGATAGCCCAGTGCAGAATAGCCTGAAACCTGCCTCATCGATGATGTGGTGTACGCCAGCAGGGAGCTCCATATACCAGTCTCTCACTGATGTGGCTCCATAGCTCCTGATAGAGCCAGAGTCCTTTTGTGGTCAGAATAATGATATACAGTGATATGAGAACAGGCAGACGAAAGGTAGAGTAAGAAATACAGTGCAAGAGTGTGATTAAGGCAAGAAATGCAGCAAGAGGCAAGAAATACGGTGTAACTATGTAGTTGAAGCAAGGGATACAGTTAAAGCAAGAAATGCAATATAAAGGAAAGAAAGCATGAGAATATA